>CAJVPQ010001164.1:0-19994 GCA_910591825.1 Funneliformis caledonium
AGGTAAATCCTAATGTCTTAACCATAGTAAACTACAGTTAGAAATTTCGAGTAGAGACTTGATAATGTGACCATCCCAAGTTAAAGAATTCTACGGTGACAATGGTTGATATTGGTTTCTCTTCTTAGACAAGTGATAACCAGTTGCTCTTACAATTCCCTTATTTAGTTTGGTATTGATGATTGCTTAATAAATCTTTGCAATCAGAATCAGACAGGACAATTGGTTGGTCTGATGAAAGCTAGTTTCTAGTAATAAATATTAAGCAGCAATTTTTATTTCTCTACTTATGTACCCGTCTTGAGATTTTCATATATGTTATACTAAAACTAATTTTTATAATAAAATATTAAATTACTACGTCTTTAAAAAAAAAATAATTACAAGAAAATACATATTAATATAAAAGTTTGAGATACTGAAGAGCCTTTGACAAAACTTAATAATTATAAATGTTTCTATTATAGAAGGTCACTGTAATCAAAAATTAATCAGACAATTTAATTAGAAATTTGTTAAAATTGAATTTTTTTATTGCTTCTTTTTAGTTTAACAATAGTTCAAGTTACTTATTTTTATATTGAAATTAAATTTAAGATAAGAATTATTATTAAGTAAAAGAGAGGAGCATAGTAATATCTAATTATCGTGTATTAATAGAAACTCTATTAATGATTATTTCCAAAATATAGCAGGATAACTGGTTGGGCTAGGGCTATTAAGTTTTTAATTTGCAAGAATGTTTTAGATAATTCTTTTATTTTTTCTACTATAAATACCCATTTTTAAAATTTTCATATATTCACTTATTGGATTTGTAATTTTATGATAAAATTGAATATTATCACGTCTTTAAAAAAAATAATTACAAGAAAATAAAAATTTAGTTTATTGGATTTATCTTATTAAAAATCTATTAAATGATTATATTTTTATATTTTTGAGGCCAATAAATAGTAAAATATATAAGTTTAAAAATTTAACTTTTTTTCATAATAATTTAATCTTTAAAATATCACTAATAATTACATTTTTTTTTGAATTTTTACTTAGAAGACATCATAGAATTTATTATAAAAATATTTAAAATTATTATAAATAATTTTAATTATTAAATAAAATTGTAGGCAAATTTTCTATAGAATATTTGAAGGAATAATATAAATTATTTTAAAAATATTAATAAATATAATACAAGTTTATCTTTAGACTTATATTTTAAGTCTTTGATATCAATTAATATTATAGCTTTCTAATAATATTATATTTTAAGAACTTTAAATTATTATCTTCTTTTAAACTAATTAAAAAAATCTTTATATACTGATTTATAATTTATTTTAGCTGATAAAATTATAATTAATTAGATTATATTATTGATACTTTTTTCTAAACTTAATAATTTATAAATTTTTATATAGTTTTAGAAAATTTTTACAATTATAATAATATTTTTATTAATTAAGATTTTAGTTTTCTATTAAAATATTCTTTTTACATTCTTAATAAAAGATCATTATTTATCAAATGATTTCTGATATTTTTAAAATAATTTTTATTAATATTTAATATTTTAAGGTAAGATACTTATTAATACTTATTGAACCAACATTTATTACTTTAAATTAAACTATTATAAATATGTTTTATTTAGATTTAAAAAAAAAAACTTGAAAAAAATTTTTTAATTTTACAAATTCTTCTTTAAAAATTTTTAAAAAAATAATTACAATTATTATTTTTTTAAAAAAATGAATTGTTTTTTCATATATAGTAAAAATATTATATAAATTATTTTTTATTAATACTTTTTATTAAAGATAACACTATAATTAGTTACAATCATATAATACTTATTTGTTAATAATTGTAACTAATTGCAACTCAATTTTTATTAATATTGTAGCTAGTTACAATTCTGTAATACTTATTTATTATTAGTTACAACTAGTTGTAATAACATCTTTACTTTTTATATAATAATAATCCTACATATTTTTTTTTATATTTACTTTGTAAATTATTTTAAAATTATTACATTACCATTAGTGCTTTCCTTTTAAATATTCCTACTATAAATACCTAGGTATTTTACTAGATATAAAATTTATTACTTATTTAAAATTCAAATATAATTTAATTTTAATTATAAGTAATTTATAAAAGATTCAGATATTTATATTAAAATAATATAAAATTTTTATTAATTATTTATTACTTTGTAATGAAATAGATCATGTGACATTATATAAATATTTAAAAAAAAAATTTGTGTGATTAATTTTGAAACTCAAAATCAAATTTTACTAGAAGATAAAATTTCCTTTATTAAAATTTGTATAATAAAATACATTTAATCAATTTATTTATACAGGTAATCTAAGCATTACCATTACATATATTTTTTATTATTATATAAGATAAATGCTATATAATTAATAATTTTACTAAGTATTCTAATTTTAAATTATATTACATCTTCATTTCTTTATAATAATCATTTATTTTTACTAATATTATTTTCTAATTTATTTTTACTATAATTATTATCTGATTTATTTAACTATTATTCTACTTATCATTTTTTTTAAATTCTTCTTTCTTAATTAATTATATCTTCTACTTTGTTAAATCAAAATTAAAATATTATCTATTTTATTAATTATATTTAAAACATCACAATATTTAAATGAATAATTGGTTATATTAAAATTAATAATATTCTAACTTTCTTTTATCCAATTAGTAACAAATAAATAAGATAGTCTTTTAATTTTTTTTAGATAGTATATATTTTTTAATCATCTAATTATTATAATATTATTACATCTATTTTTATTAAAATATTAATATTAATTTATTTTAATAATAATAATAATAAATACCTTGATCTTAAAAGATATATTTAATGATATATTAAGTAATTATAAATAAAAAGTTAATCTACTTAGAATAATAAAATTAGTATTTTTTTTTTTTTTTATAAAATTAATCTTATATAGTATTAATTCTATGTACAATAAAAAAATCCAATATTAAAAGAGATTTTAGATTATTACTCTATTTTATATGTTATATCTAAACATTTCTATTTACTAACTTATAGTATTTTATTTCATTTATCTAATCTTAAAAATTAGCATAAACAATTATTTTATCAAGAAATTCATCTCAAGAAATATTTATAAGTTTAAAAATAATTACAGATAATAACTTGATTCTATTGATCATATAATTTATGATAATAGTAAAATTTGAACACTCATATTTAGTTGATAAAATTAAAATAATTTTAATATTATATTATTTTTTTTTTTTTTTAATTTTAACGTATGGTAGCTTTGCACAAACTTTATTAAAGAGTAAAGTAAAGTCTTACAATATTACAAATTATAAGATAGAGAGTACAAAAATTTCTATTTAACATTAAAGCCAAATCAAAATCAACCTTGCACCGTTTCAGACTAACCTACCTAAATAAATTTAGAATAGGATCAACCATCCAGTACAGGGGCGTGGTTGCTACTGATCTAAAAATTCAACCAGTTTGTACCAAATCTAAAGGAGGAGATAAAGTAAGAAGGAATATTAAAATTATGTGGTGATGATGAGGGAAAGCCGATGTTGGTGAAATGCAATTTTCGATCATTAAGTGAGATGTTGTTGAGGTTCTCAAAATTTTTGATATCATTGCATTGATCAATCCAGATGGATTTTATTTGGAAGAATGCATGGTGATAAGTAGAAGATAAGAGACTGTTTGTTAATTGGAGGTTATTAATAAGGCAGTGTATTTTGTTGAATAATGAAAAAGGTATGATTCCTTTGATCAAGTCAATAAAGTTAAAAGAGTCAGGTCGATCATTTAAGGACCAGATAGTCAAATCTAAGAGATCCGTAAGATCTTGAGTGTCTGAAGTCAAGGCGATGAGATGTTATATGAAGAAACTTTTGGTTGAGAAAAAAATTAATAAATTTATAAAAGTAAATATTTTAAAAATAAATTTATAAGATTTAAATACTATAGATTTTAAAAAGCAATTTTAATAATAAATTATAAAAAACAAATTATTATAATTTTTGATTTAAAAAAATAATTTTAAATTATATTAAAAAAAATGAAAAATAAATAAATATATATATAAATAATTTTAATTGGATTTAAAATCTTTTATAAGTAATAAAAAAAAATTATAAATATTATTAATAAGATAATATAATACAATTTAATATAAGTTTATAATTAAAAAAAAAGTATAAATTAAAATTTTTATAAAAAAATAAAATCTTATATTATTAATGAATTAATTCATTATTTATTTAAATTTTTATTATAAAATTTTAATCTATATTAATTAATTTAAATATATAGTAATTAAAATAGATTTAATTTTTAATTGTATATTTTATAAATAATTTTTTTATAAATAAAATTTTTTTAAATAAAATAATTTATATAATTAATTTTAATTATCTTTTTATTACTAGGATTATAAAATCACATAATATATGCTTAAACTAAATAAATGAAGAATAGTGCTAAAAAATATATTAATAATTAGTGATACAATATATATAATATATTATCCTATCATAAATTATCAGATTTTATAAAAAATACTTAGTAATATATAATAAAATTAACATTTTTTAAACTATATAAAAGTTAATAAAATATAATAAATTTTTTTATTAAAAGTAAATCAATTTTTAAAAATATAATCAAAATAAAAATATTGTTAAAATGATATATTAATTTCATATGAAAAATTAAAAAAATATATAAAAAGTTATTACTTATACTTTTACAATTAGAAATTTTTTTGTATTTTATTTTATTTATTTTTGATTTTTATAAATTATAATGATTAGCCTTCAAATAAAAAAATTTTAATTAAATTTATAACTTTAATACAATTTGAAAATTATATTATTTTACTAAAAGATTTATGAATACTGAATTATGAACAATAATATTAAAATAGTTAAATTTATTTCTTAATATATATAAATTTGCAAATATCGCTTCATTTGTATAGATAATATCGTTTTCATTAAAAATATACAAAAAAAAATAGAAAAGCGTTTTAAAGTTTAATATTACGCAATTTGTACACGTTGTATATAATTTCACGTGACTGTACTTCACTAATTTCTGTATCACTACAACGCCAAATAATAAACGTCACTTATGACGATCGTCAATCCCATAATTTTAATTTCTAATATAAATATGTGAGCAAAACCCGTTCTAAATCCCTCATAATTTCTCACGAGATACTTGCAGAACGTATAAACCTTTCGCCTTTTACTAAAGGTTTCCGTGTGGGTGTCTCATTGCAGTGAGATTAAGAATTTTTTGAATTTCCTTTTAAGGAAATTTTTTTATAATTTCTAGCGGGTTAGGTGTGTAAAAAAGTAAATAAAATTAAAGGGGGATAATATTTCTGGTTACGATTTTTTTCGGTATCATGGTTAATGAAACGATAAAACAAATAAAAAAGGCAAATTCAATCCAGTTTTTATCAGCTATCAAGTTCTAGTCAAGGCCTATTAATTCATTATTATTGAATCCGAAAGTAGTATAATATTTTGTTTATTCCTTTTTAAACTTCCAACCTTCAAGAAAAGTTCTTTGTAAAAAAATATGAAACCCCATGTTATTTTTAAATAAATAATTTTCTCATATGATGATTTCTTAAAATCTCGTGATAAGAACAAATAAAAAAAAAACGGAAAATATATTTCCCAATTGTAATTTAATTTTTATTCGAAAAAATTGTTAAATCAAATTCATACATAGGAAAAACCAAAAAATTATGATTTTAATAAAATCGAGAGTAAAATATTCAAATATATTTGAAAAATACATATATACGTTTGACAAGGAAAAAAATTTTTATCTTATAAATTATTATTTATTTTCGGCTTCTTTCTTTGCAGCTTCGATTTCTATAATTGGAATGGAATGGAATTTAATTTAATTTTTTTAATAAATATAAATCCGCAGTAAATAATAAAGAATAACTTGCCTGCAGCAGTAGGTAATGTATTTTTTTCATTGGTTTCTACATGTTTAAGATTTTCCTTAACCTTTGCGGCTTTTTCTTCAATCTCTTTAGCGATAGGAGAAAGAGGAGTAGGTTCTTTATCGGTCATAATTACTAATAAAATAACTACAAATAAATTTTTTCATATCATATTTAATTGGAGTCACACAAAATTGTAAGTAAAAAAAAAAACGGTTTTTTACCTTTTGATAATAAACCGAAAAAAATAAAAAAAACGACGTCAAAATATTTTTCAAAAGAATAAAAAAAAAAGGGAAAGCCGGTCAGAGTTTTTTTTTCTAGTTGAGGCTGTGTAAAACCTTTTTAAAAAATATCATGTGTAACAATTACTTCATAATATGTAGGGAGTCATGAATTTTTATTATTGTATACGTTTCACAACATTGTAATCTCCACAATACTGTGCCACGTAATTATATTCGCATGGAAAGAATGTGTTGTGGATGGATACCACGCATAATTCATTCTTGTTAAGAATATTAAGGATCATTATGCATATTTTTTAGCCCTCCAACTCAAAATATTCAAATTTGCTATATATGCCATTTCATTTACTTGACGTATTAATTAAAAATAATTTAATGATTATTTACCTTTAATGCTATACTGCGAACTTGTAAAATGTGATTAATTTGGGATGTTTATCTTCAAGTACTTCAACAGTTGTTTTTGTATTTTATTATATAAAGCATTTAAATAAAAAAAAATAATAACTACCGGATTCTTTAAACCGAATGCTAGTAAAATGCCTTTCTAAAAATTTCATATTCTCGACTGCTCTCAGATATAAACTAGAAAATGCACAGAGTATCAAAGTCCTTTTAAACTTTACCTTGTAGTTGCTTTCTTTAACTTGTATCATTAAAGCTACAAATTTAGTAAAAGTATTATCTCCATTAAATGCTTTGCTTAAACACAATTGAGCTAATTTAGCCTAAAATTCTGCATCATCTTCATTACTTATAGTAGCCCAAATTTGCCGTAAATTTGTATCTTAAAGAAGTTTTAATAATGGTAATGATGAGGAGTAAATTTAACAATACTACTTATTGCCCATTCCTTAAATAAATATTTATTTTTTAAATATTAAAATATTTGTAAAAATAAATTCAAAGATAATATTTATATTAAAACTCTCAGTTTCGAGTAATTCATTTAAATGTTTATTAGATTTTAATTCTTCACTTGTTACATATAGCATTTTTATTATCTTTTTTTCACATTGTATATGATATCCTTCTAAATCTTTTTTATCTAAATGCCTAGATTCTAATACCTTTTCAAATTCTTCTCTTTCTTTTTTATTAAGTTTTTTTTTTTAGTAAAAGAAATATTTTCTGGAAATTTTTCTGAAAAAATTTGTTTTACTATAATTTCAGATCATTTGCTATCACTAAAACTAACAGAACTATTTAATATAAAAGTACATAATTTTCTATTTCTTCATTTTTTCTTCATTATTATCATTTTTCTCTGATTTGCTTTTTGAAAAAAAAAGCATTTATACTTGGTTGTTTATCTGTATAATATATATAATTATTATTTTATGATTATCTTTAAAATAGAAATTTGATAAAATTTATCAAGTAAAATAATTTTACTATATTTATAAAATTTTGTTTAATATTAATAAATTTTTAAAAGTTAGAAAAAAAGGTAGAAGAAAATTATAAGATTTTTTTTTTTTTAAAAAAAAGATTATCAAAAATTTTTTACAAAATATATTCAAATTATATAAGTACTTATTAATAGAAAGGGAGAAAATCTAAAATTTAACTCAAAAATTTTTTATTAATAAAATAATCACAAGTAATAATATTAATTCAATTAAATAATATTATATATTAATAAAATATTAAAATATCATTAATTGATTGATTAGTTATTATATTAATTAATATATTAAAGTTTGTTTAATCTGATTTAAAGAAAAAATATAAAATCTATTTTTAATTTTTCTTTTTATTGATAGATTTTTTTAAATGTATTAAAAAAATGAAACTATTATTTTAATAGAATTTATTTTAAAAGCTTTCTTTTTTAATTATGAATATTATTAGTAAAATAAGAAGTTTTAGTTTTAAAATAACTAAAAAAATTTTTAGAAATAATAAAAATCTATATTATTATATCATAAAATCTAAATATTCTAAATGTAAAGTTTAGAAATATTTAATATTACTTGAGAAATCAGATAAGTTTTTAAGATTAAGCAGATATTTAAGTGAAGTTTAAAACTATTTAAGAATAAAGCAACTATAGCTAACAACTATAATAAATAATAATAACATCTTTATAAAAATTATTAATATAAGATTAAGATTAAACATTACATTATTAATAATAATATTCTTAAACTAAATAAAATTAATAAACATATAAATAAAATTATATATAATAAATATTTATCAAAATAAGTTTTATTCTAAATTATATTTATATTTATTATATAAATCTGATTAATTTTATATTAATTTAACAGGAAAATAAATATATTTAAAATGATTTTGTGATTTTAGTCAGAATATATAATATAATTTAATAAGTAATATTTAATATAATATATATGATTAGAAGTAATAATTATTAACCTGACGTTAATATAATTTTAAATACTATATAAATAAAAAATCTTAAAATAATATATCACATGATTATATAATAAAAAGAAAATATTATAAAAAAATTACAATATTAAGAAATTAAAAAAAACTTATAGAATAGAAAGTCATAATAAATAAATAATTAATTAAAATTACATGTTATAAGATAAAAATCACATGATATAAAACAAAAACAAATTATATAATAAATATTACAAATATATCATAAAATATAGATAAATTATAAGATATAGAAGAATAAATTACTAAATTACAAAGAAAAATATAATAAAAAACTTTTGAAATAAAAGAAAAAAAATAGACAGAATTCTAATATCTCTTGTATAATTTAGATTTTTTTTAATGATATAGTACTATCATAAATTTATTAAACATATTATAAAAATTACAAATAATAAAATAAAAGTAAAAATAATAAAAATAAACTATGATTATCTTTTGTGACTATATTATAAACCCATTTAAATTAACCAATCACTGGAATTTTCTTTAAGAAATTATTAAATCAATAAATAATGTATAATATAGATTAAAATTTGTATAGAGTTTATATATAAATTTCAACTAGAATTATATATTACAGAATTTCAAAATTTGTTATTCTACATATATTAGTTTTTAAATTAATCAGTAATTGAATTTAATAATCTTAAATTTATTAGAATTATTTTAATAAGAGAAATCTAATAATAATAAATCATATTTTTAGTATTAATATTAATATAAAAAATGCATTTTATTATATATCATTTATAAGTTAAATAAGAAATATTCAGGATTCTTTATAAATATGTATAAAAGTTATATAAAAGCTTAAATAAAAGAAACTAATAAAATAAAATCATAGAATACTTATGTAACTTATATTACTAAAAGAAAATAATAAAAATAATAAAAAAGGAATATAAATTTATATAAAGACATAATAAAAATAAATATAATATAATAATAATATATAATAATATACATAATAATAATATACAATAATGATATAATTAAAAATATAATATGAAATAATAAAAAAAATATAAATATCAAAGAAAAATTAAGAATAGAATTATAAAATATTAAAAAAAGAATAGGAAATATTATGGAAAATTCAAAAAATAAATAGATATTTAAAAATAGATATAATATAATAATAAGAAATAGAATGAAAAATTAAAAATAAAAATAGAAATTAAAATATGAATTAGAAATAAAAATAAAAATAAAAAATAAGAATAAAAAATATAAACAAAGGTTTAAGAATTAGAAAAAACTTACAAAATTATTTAACATTAATTTATTTTAAATATGAATATGGTGCAAATGGTCTAAAACCACCACTTTTAATCATATGACTTCAAAATAATAGAAATAATCAGCTAATAAACTATTTTAAATAAACTCTCTGTTAAATGATAGATTGTATCATTATTTTTCATATGACAAAATCATTTTCTTATTAAATAATTGTTAACATTGAATATATAAAATTAAAAAATCAGGGTATTTATTAAATATGATAAAAATTTGGCCATCATAAACTGACCGGAATCACAGAAATTACCTAATTAGAATCAAAAAATCTAAATCCAAAAATCTGTAAATCACCCTTAATTTTAATTCTTAAAATAGAACATTATTATAAAATAGATGTGGCAGTATCCAGTATCTAAATGCCCTCTTCCATTTTTCTTAATTTTTTTAATTCTTTAGAATTAGCTATATTAAGAATAGAAAGATATATATATGAATTAGTTTGAAAAACCCGCATCTTTAAAAAAAATGAAGACTCAAACTTTTTTTTTACAGTGAAAGAAGAATTTTTACAGTAAAAAAAAGAATCCTTTTTTTAAAAATTAAAAATCTGAATCTCTTAAAAAATGAACCTAAATCTTCTTTTAAAAAATGAAAACTTGAATTTTCTTTTAAAAATGAAAACATAGGTCAAATCTTTTTTTTTAAAAAAAAAAAAAACCCCCCTGAATCTTCCTTTTTTTTCAAAAAAAACCCCGAATCTTTCTTTTTTTCAAAATAAAATCCTTTTCAAATCTTTTTTTTTTTTTAAAAAAAAAAGCCTGAATTTATTTCTTTTAAAAAAAAGCCCAAATTTCTTTTTTTTTATTTTCTGACTTTAAGCAAATAAGTTTAGTGAAACTTTTATGATTCATAGTAGGAGTTGGTTCAGTTGTTTTACTAGAAACAAGAAAAGATAGAGAGTAAACAGCTGATTATTTCTTGATAAAGTTGGTGTGAAATTTTTTTTTTGTTAAAAAATTTTTTCAAGGTGTTAATCAAAAAGGCTATATACGAAATGCCTCTAAAATCTCATAATGTTCAACTTGCAGCTACACGAGAAAGTAAATGATTAAAAAATTACAAGTTGTTTCATCAAGTACAATTAGGAAGATGATGAACTATCAAGTGATGAATTATCTGATAATTTTGAAAAAGATGGTATTTGGAATAATGATAGTTTGAAAGAAACTGTAGATAAAATTTCATTATCTGTATTTGATATTATGTATCAAAATGCAAAAAACCCTACTATTTTTAATAGTACATATCTATTAACTTATCATGGAAATTCTGATAGAACTCAAAGACGAAAAAAAGCAACTGCAAAAATAGCAAGTGAGGAATCTACTAATATTACCAAATATTTCATTAATGATTTGACTTCCACTTCATTATTAAATAATCAGATTAACACTACAGTTGATGATTTAATAAACCTTGATAAAATTATAGAAAAAGAAGGGTTTAATTTAGCATTGGAGGAATTAAATACATTAATTAAAGACAAATCATTACTTTCTCAAGTTAAAAATTGGTTGCAACTTATTCTTCAATACATTAACTTGAGATTAGCTAGATACAAATGTATGAAAGCAAGTCAAACAATTGCAATTAGTATTAGAAAAGGCAAATATCAAGCGTGTTTAATTAGGACATAGACACAAAATTTTGTGATATATCGTTCAATCACAACATCAATGTGTAGTAAACATCAAAAATTAAAAGTTTATTAGGCGATAAAGATATTTATCAAATGATTACTGAATACCTTTAGAGTATTGGATGTAATGTAACTGTAGATAAATTTAAGGAATATATTAAACAGGAAGTTTTTCCAAGTGTTGGAATTGAGAATAAAAAATCAATTTCAAATACTACTGTTCGTACATGGCTAAAACATTTTGGTTGGACATTTCGCATAGAAGCAAAAGATATTTATTATGATGGGCATGAATGACCTGATGTATTTAAATATTGACAAGAGTTTTTAGTAGAAATGGCACAATTGGAGCAATGGATACCAAAACCTTCTAATGATGATATTATGATACTGATAGAGCCTAATTTGAATGAAGGTGATAAGAGACATATTCTGGTAACTCATGATGAATCAGTATTTTATGCTAATGATGGTAAAAAAACCTTTTGGAAACCTATGAGACATCAGCCTTTTCGTAAAAAAAGGACAGGTTTAAGTTTACATGTCAGTAATTTTTTAACAGAAGTTGATGGTTGATTAAAGTTTGAACAAGATAAAGCATGTGTTATAATGAAACCAGGTGTTAATAGTGATGGTTAGTGGAAAACTGAAGATTTAGTTATACAGGTAATATTTCATTTTTATTATTTTAATTGATTTATTTTAAAATTATTAATTAAATTATTTTATTAGATTACTGAAAAAGCAATTCTAATCTTTAAAAGGTTACATCCTAGTGAAGTTGGTGTATTTGTATTTGATAATGTAATATCCCATGCTACATATTTGGAAGATACTTTAATTGCATCAAAAATGAATCTTAAACTAGGTGGTAAGGGTAAATTTAAAGATGGATTAATGTCTGATAGTTCAATACAGTTAATGCATCTTTCAGATGGATGGTCAAAAGAAATTCGTTTAATTTTAGAAGAACATGGATTATGGCTAGAAGGTGGTTTAAATCGTATTTACTCTGAATGCAAAAATTATTCTCCAACTACAGATAATTGTTGTGCAGTTCAGTTACTCTCACTTCAACTTGATTTTTTAGCACAAAGGCCATTAATTAGAGAGGTTATTGAAGATAGAAGGCATAAGATCATTTTTTATCTGAAATTTCACTATGAACTTAATTTTATCGAAATGTTTTGAGATGCTGCTAAACGTTATACTCGTAATAACTGTGATTATTCTTTCAAAGGATTGGAAAAACAGTTTCTGAAGCATTGAATTCAATTTCTTTGAAAATAATCAGATGTTATGCATGTAAAGCTTGGAGGTTTATGAATGTATATAGAAAAGAATTAACAGGTATAGAAATATTATATGCTGTAAAAAAATATAGATCACATCAGCGAATTTCTGATAATATAATAAACGTATAATAAAACTAAGCAAGTCACATGATTATAAATACTTGTTAACCAATAAAATTTATTTCACGTGATATGATTATAATGCTAAAATATTTGGCTATTAAATAAAACATTAATTGGCTTTAAACTGAGTGCACCATAGAATTTTATCTTATAAAAAAAGATATCTTTAACTTTAATAATAAAAATTATATAATAATTACCTTAAAATTAATAAAAAAAATTTTAAATATATAAATATATTTATTAATATATTTATATATTAATTATATTATTGTATTATAAATTTATTTAGAAATAATAATATTAAAAAAAAAATAAATAAATGAGATAAAAATAAAAAAAATATAAAAAAAATTATAATATTTAAACTAATAGAAATAGAAAAGCTAATAATAATTAAATTACTAAAGTTATTAATTTCTAAAAAAATATAAATATTAAAAAAGCAGAAAAAATAATCAAATATAATAAATATTAAGGGAATTAAAGCTGAAATAAATCTTAAGAAACTAAAAAATAATAGAAAAATAAGAATGATTAATTGAAAATATAAATGAAAAATAATTAAGAAATAAAAGATTAAAAAAATAAAAGAATACTATAAATATAATTAATAAAGAAAATAAATTATAATATAATAATATAGAATATTATTAGAGAATAATAATAAAAAATAATAACAATGATGAAAAATAATAAAAATAATCTCAAAAATTATAACAATAAAAATATAATTAAAGCTCTGAACGGTTTAGATTAATCTGAAAATTTTCAGTTCAGATCAACTTTGGTTCAGTTTCAGATTGCAAAAAATAATAAAAAAGTATAATAAAAAGAATTTAATTTCAAAAAAATATAACAAATATAAAAATTCTTAAATAAACAAAAATTAATTTATAAAATAAATTCTTTTAATAAGTAGTAGGAAAACATATTAAGTAAATATAATTGTAATACTAATATTTATTTATATAATGATAAAATTCAATTATAAATTCATATCTACTATTAAATGTTTATATAAAGTAACTAAATTTTGTAAAAAAAAATTATAAATAACTTTGCTTTTTAGAATTGAATCTTTACATATATTTTAAATAGAATGACTCAGATTTAATAAATTAATAATAATATTTATTTTAATTTTTTATTTTAAATGTTTACTATTATTAATTAAAATTAAAAAATTAAATATATAATAAGTTAAGCTAAAATTAGTATTATATCTATTAATCTGCAGATTTTGAATTATTGTGTATAAAATAATCTAATTTTTATTAATCAAAAGATATGTTGATCCTAAGATTGCTTTCTAAACTCATTTTAAATTTGATAAAATGTCTAAACTATAATTTCACCAATTTTTTATTAAGGTTTTAATATAGTTTCACATTTTATAAGCTTTGATATAGTTTTATCTTTTTTAGAATTTAGCAGAATTTTTAATAAAGTTTTAATATAATTTCGCTAAAATTTATCTTTTTCTATTTAAATGACTTTAGATTTCGTCTAGTAATCTTAGTTAATCCTTATTCTAAAAATTCTGAAATACCTTAAAAACCTTGAAATATCTTTAAAAATACCTCAAAATATCTATAAGAAAATAAAAAACCTATTAGATTTGGCAAAAATCCATTGGATCCTTGAAGTAAAAAAAATAATAAAGCTATATTATTATAAGTCAAAACCTTTATTAAAAATAACTTAAAAATAACTTTTCATTTACTTATTACAAGAATTAGATACGTTTATTTATAAAAATTTATATTAGTTATAGTACTAATATCAGTTTAAATTTTTTTTAATAATAAATATGAAAAAAGAATTATTCATGAATAGATATATTTATTTGGTAAATTTTATTATAAAAGCAGTTATATTCATTAATATATTAATTCTGTATACTTTTCTTTATATTCTTTATTAAATAACTGTTTCTTTATATGTTTCACTTGTGAAAAACAATTTAAAGTTCATAAAATTTAATCTAACATACTAAAATAATTAAAAAATATAATTAATATTAGGATCTTGATGAACTACTAGCTAATATAATTGCTAAATTTAAAGAAATTTTAATGATAGAAATACACAAAAAATTAGTTTAAATTTTAGATCTATGAGAAAGAAATTAGTAATTGTATCATATCTTAAAAGCATTATTTTTCTATTTTTTTTTTTAAACATATTTATTATTATTCTAAAATAAAAAGAATTACAAGTATATCTTTTATAGTAAAAATGCTATCAAATTTTAAATAAATTTTTAAATTCTAATTAATAGAAGAAAAAATTTATTTACAAAAATAAGAAACTTATATTATATATTTGAATCCTATTATATAAACTCTAATTTATATGACTATTTAAAAGAAATAGATCCTCTTAAGCAATTAATTTGATAATAACAATCTAAAAATATAAAAAAATAAGATATCTAAAATTTTTACATGAAAAAATTTTAATAGAATAAAAAAATATGTATTAAGAGAAACTAATAAAAATATATATATAGTAGGATATATAAATCTTAACTTTTATATTTCATAATCTTTTATATCATAAAAATATTTCTTTTATTATACACTTAATAGAGTTAAAACATTTTTTAAAAAAAATAAAAATAATAGTTAGGATTTTTCTGACAAATTTCCTATATAGTAAATAAAATATAATAAATAATATTTTATTTACAAAATTCTAAAATTACTGGAACTTATAGTAAAATAAGATATTATTAAAATTATGAGTTAAAATCTATAAAAATAAGTATTAGCATTTTGACTTTTTAATTATTAAAGACCAAATAGTTTTATTTTTGTTAAATGATCAAATATTTTAGTTTCATCTAATATCATTAATAATATATTCTTTAAAATAAATTTTTAGATATATTTTAATTTATAATTTAAAATATCTTAAATAAAAAAATAAACAAAAAAAATAACTAGTTATTAATATTAATTTAAGTTAAATAAAAGAAAAAATGAATAGCTATCTTATTGTCTAGATTAGTCTTACTTTTTTGTTATATTTTTATTTTTTTATATTTTTTGATAATATATAATATATATATCATATGCTACTGCATATAGTATTCTTTAAAAATAATACCTCTATAATTAATACCTAAATACTATTCACTATTTATATTGACTTAATCACAAATAGTATCTGGATACTTTTCAAAGTTAAACTTTTTGAAAATTAATTAATACCTAGGCATAATTATAATGCATTCTTAAAATTTGTAATAGTTGATTTTTATGGAATTTATAAAATAATTCATTTTTATAACTTGTTATAATATTAACGAATTTTTTATAACAAATACCTGATCAGTCTAAATATCAAATTTAGTATGATAGATGATTACTGATTTCATTATACAAATATAATTTTACTATGATATAATTTTTTCAGAAATATTTTCATGTTTTATTTTAATATGCAATCTGTTAATTATTATACGATAGTTTTATTAATTTACTTAAATTTTTTTTTTAAAAAAAAATTTAATTTATTATTTTTTAAAATAGAATAAAAATAAAATAAAAAATAAAATAAAATAAAAGAAAAAATAAAAATGAAATGAAAAGAAAATGAAACAAGATGAAAAAACAAAATTAAGAAAATTAACAAGATGAAAAATAAAATTAAGAAAACTAACAAGATGAAAAAATGAAATTAAGAAACTGAAATAAAACTATAAAATGAAATTAAGTGAATTAAACAAGATGAAAAAATAAAATTAATCAAATAAAAAGAAACTATAAATGAAATTAGAAAAATAAAATAAAATGAAGAAATAAAATTAGGAAAATTAAACGAAAAAAAAAAATGAAATTAAAGGTACAATATGAAAAGGAAAAATGAAATTAAACAAACAATATGAAAAAAAATGAAATTAAATAAACAATATGAAAAAAAATGAAATTAAATAAACAATACGAAAAATAATAAAATTAAATGAATAATACGAAAAAAAATAAAATTTTTATTACCTTGCAGACTTTGCAGACATATCATGATTTTGTTGTTTATTTCAGTTTTGCCTTGTGTTTTATATTTGCTTTGTAGTAAGTAAATTATGATTTTTTTTACAAATATACCTCAATTTTAAAAAAATAAATATATTTAATATAAATCTAAAAAAATCATTCAAATATTTTTAGTTATTATCTGACCTATCTCAGAATTGAGTCTTGAAGAGGTTATATAATCTTTCTATAGTATAAGTCCATCTTCTATATCTTTTCGCTCTATTTTGATAATCGTAAAAGTTCTAAAAAATATTAATTATACTGTTAAGTTATATTTATTATTATATTATTATTCATTTATTTACTTACATTATAATTCTGTACTAAATTCCTCTATTTCAACTCGCATTGACAAGTTAAATATGTTATATTATATTTTTAATTAATTTATTAAGTTACACTCCTCTAAAATTCTATCTTATTGCCTCTATACCTTATATAGTATTCTTCATTTTTTCTTCTTCTTTTATTAACTAATAAATCAATTTCATTATTCTTCCAAATTATTCTTGTAGTCATTTTTGTATTTATAAAAAAATATGATTTAAAGGAGTAAATTAAAGTGATTTAAAGGTTGATTTAAATTTCAAAAGGTGAAAATTATATAATGATAAAAAATACTTCCCTTTATAAATAAATTTATTCATTTGATTTAATATTTTATGAAATTTTTTACTTATGATTGAAATAATACAATCTTGATTGAAATTCTAATTTGTATTAAAAATAAAAAGTCAAAATAATAATTTAAGCATCATATTATAATTGTATATCATATTATTTATAAAAAATTAGATCAATCTAAATATAACAAGCAAAACTCATAATTGAAATAATACAATAAGAACTCTTCGTGATCGAAATTCTGATTTATATTAAAAACAAAAGTCAAAATAATAATACATTATATTATTTATAAAAATTAGATCAATCTAAAAATAACTTACGCAAATTAATAAATATAATACATTAGACAATCAGAGTAGATCTACAATAACAAATCATCATCTCAGTGATAAATAAAAATCATTATAAAATTATTTGTCACAATTTAGTAAAAAAATTAATAAGTAATTTCAACACAGTTCAACAAAAATTGGTTAAAAATTAATAAAAACAATATAATTTCTCAACACAATTTTAACAAAATTTCAACAAAATTTTAACACAATCACAAGGTGTTATTTAGTCAATATATCAAAATTTCTTGTGATTATAATGTCATTTTATTCTGTAAAAAGTAAAAAAAAACTATAAACATTATTACGTAACTCTCTAAATTACTATTCTATTATAGTAAATTTATCAAGATTAGTTTGTTTTGACGAGACAAACTATTATTTTAAAGCTTCTTTTCTAAGTTTTTTAATAGACCTTAACTCTTCCTTTTTCATGCCAAAAGATTTTTCTTGTTACTTCAAATATAAAATTACTTTATCATAAACCTCAATAACTTTCTCAGAAAAAATTATTAGTGATAAAGAATCTTCCTTTCTTTCTTCTTCTTGATCAGGTAAAACTGCTTTTAAAATTTCTTCGTTAGATATCATTTTATCTATAATCTCAGACTTATTATACTTGATAAATTCTTTAATAGAAAAAGGATTGTTAAAATCTAGTTTATTGATTAATACTTGAACTTTTTTCATCTCCTTTAACTGTTTAAGTTTAAGTAATATATCGTTACTAGTTTTATTCTCATTTCATGATTATCTTTAGGTAAAATATTTGCTTTTACTCAACAATTTTCAATTGTTTTATTTGTAATGTTATTCTATGTTTGTGTAACTATTTTATACATTTTTTAATATCAATTTCAGAGGGTTTGATACAGTATTCATTAAATTTATCAAAAGCTTTAACTTGATTTTTATAAATAAAGCTTTTGATATTGTGTCTAAAATAAGTTGAATTAGAATTAAGTATAAATAAAGTTAATATCAATTATATTTTAACTAAAGAATTATTAAATCAATTACATTTCTCACCTTAAACTATTTATGATATCTTGAATATAAAGTTGAAGGTGTACAATGGTATTTAGAGAAAGGGATTGAATGGTGATATTAATCAAATGGGTAGTTTTATAAAGAGCATATATCAGAGCACTATCCACAAGAAGAAGAATTTTCTGATTTAATCTTCTCATTTTTGTATCAAGCTTTTTTATATAATCATTTTAGATTAAAAACTGCATCCAACTTTTTTGATTCTAATAGTATTCAAATGGAAGTATTTTTTTATTTATATTCTTAATAACCTTAGGATTTTCATACTTATGTATAAACAAAGGTATCAGTTTTTCACTTCCTGTTGTATTATATGTAAGTAAGATCATTACACAATCCTTTGATTATTTTTTCCTAATATTTGTTCATTAGATATCATTTGACATAGTTTCATCTACCAAAACAGTTCTATTTCATCACAATTGAATATATCTTCAGGACTATATTCTTTTAATGTTAGCCAGAGATTCTCTCTCATTGTTTTAAGATCTTTGAATGATGTACTTGTGGCTTTTCTATATATATAGTACTGTTTAAGGTTGTGTCATTTTTTAAAGTTATTCACTCAATCACTAGATTCTTTAAACTTATTCTTCTTTAATAAAAAAGTAAAACTTAAGGTATTTGTTGAAAGAATATTATCAGTAATAATAAGGCTAGCTTTTAGTGCGTTATCTACCTATATTACTAATGCTTCTTCATTAAGAGGGAACGAAGTTTTCTTATTATGTTTCAAATTGGCTTAGTATGAATTGGTATTCATAGAAAGCTAACGGTCTTTCTCCTTTAAAATGTCACTTACTATACCTTCACTAACGTCATATTCATTAGCCAAGTCTTTTTATTTTAAAAAAGGTGATGATATTTTTTTCAAACAAAGTTCTT
>CAJVPQ010001165.1:0-19982 GCA_910591825.1 Funneliformis caledonium
GAATCAAATATAATATATTGTTTATTAAATAATTTAAATAATTTGATCAAATTAGGTTAGATTAGATCAGGTCAGGTCAGGTCAGGTCAAATAAAAATTTAAATCAGGTCAGATTTTTGTTTGACCTGACCTGATCCTCTCAATTCAGGTAACTTGATTGATCCGACTTGAACCAACCTGTTTAGAGCTCTAATCAAAGATGGTTATTTATATAATATGAATGGCTAATTTTTATTTTATTTTATTTTTTTTTAAAGAAAAATCAATAAAGATTTATATTTTCATTATTTGAATGATGGTCATTTATTAGTCTTTATCATTTTTGCGATTATACATGAATTTTTTGTTCTTATTATTAATCTTATTCAATATATCTATTAGTATTTTAGATCTTTTTTTAAGTCTTTTAATAATATTAGTGTTTGCACTAATGACGTTAAATTTGATATAGGTAGGAAATGGAAAAGTTCAGGTTCAGAACTTTAGGACTTAGTCTTTGATCTCAGTTTTGATAAAACCTGATCTTAATTTTTAGGACTTAATTTGAACAGTTCCAATTTGGTCTTTATATAAATTTTAATAAATAATATAAATTAAAGTTTAATTTTACAGATATTTGCATATAAAATATGTAGATTGATTAGATTCTAATTAAACGTTACATATCGCATCTTTTTATTATCAAATTTATATTTTATATTATAAAATTATTCAGCAAAAATGACTTATTTGAATTATGATTTTGAATATTTGAATGATATATAATAATAAATTTAACAATATAGAAATAAATAGCAATTTAAATTTATAATATGTTAATTATAATAAAATTATTAATAATAATTAAATAAAATATAATAAATTTAAATATTATAAACTATTGATTAAAATATTTGAATATAATATATATTTATGAATTTTAAAGGGTACTATACTATAAGGAATATATTGGTTTAAGAGGATGTATAATAAATTTTAATAATCTGATAATATTGAATATTTAACCAAAAAGATATTTTTAAAAAAAATAACATATACGTGTTTATGTGATGTTTGTTAAAATAATTGTTTAAGTTATTTATGTTGTTTATTTAATAAAAAGGAAACGTGATCACATTTTTAACAGAATTAAAAAATTATTTATAAAGGCAGTGTCCGCAGGGATAGAGGTCAGAGATGTTAATGGTAAAATTAAAGTTTTTTTACGTGAAATACATGAAATTTAAGAAGGTTTTTACTTCTAACAAAATTTTTTAACTACAGATCAGAATTTTAAAAGAAAAGTATTGTTTAAAAGAGAAAAAAAAATACATAATCTAACATTATTACAATTATTAATAAAATAGAAATTATGAAATAATGTTAATTTAAAAAATGAAAAATTATAAGTTTTTATAAAAATTTTCAAAAATTTTTTAATCTTCTAATAAAAAATCATTGGCATTGAAAAGCTTAGAATTGGAAGAATTAGGAGATTCTAATAGCTTGTAATCTTAAAATATAATATTTTTAAAGTATAATATTAAAATAAATATTATTTAACAGTCTAGACTCAGTCTTAATTACAGTCTTATATAAGTTATAGGATTTTTATAAAGATTAAATCAGTCCATCCACATACTAGAACTGATAGATCCTAGAACTTTAACTGACCTTTAGTAGACCTTCCATATCCTAGATATAGATAATATTAAGATTGATAAAGTTAATGAAAGTGTTGAATTTTGTTTACTTATCTTTAGTTTTTTATTATTTATTATTTATTATTCAAATTTAAGCAAATTCTTTCTTTTTGATATTCTACTACTTTTTTATTCTTTTTGTATTATAGTATTAGCTCTATTTTAGAATAAATTATTTGCAAAAGACTAGTTTCTATAAAATAATTTATCTATAACTGAAAATGTTACTGAAGATTTTATTGATTTTTCCACTAATGAATGCCTACTATTTGATATTATATATATGTATAGAATTATAAGTTTATTTATAATTCTAATAAAGGAATTGTAGATGTTTCTTTCAAATATTAAATATTTTTAATTTTCATCTTTTAGAATTGGTATTGTTTTACATGATGGGGTGAAAAATTCAAATAATAGTACTATTGGTAAATCATTCTTATTAATCTCTTTGTCTAATATTTTTAAATCTAAATTTATAGCTTAAATAACAGTTACCTAAATAGTGTAAAAAAGTAATAATTTTTTTTATTATTTAATTGTTTTAAATTTTATTAATTAATTATTAAATAAATAATAAATAAAAAGAATCTTACAAAATAATTCAGATTTAAAACTTAAGAATTTTTTGATTATTAATATGATCAAATTCTCTCTTATTTCTTATATTATTATTTTGTTATTATTTTTGAAAACTTTAAAATTGATTTTAATAAATTCTTTATTATTTATTCTACTATAAGCAATACTAGTAGAAACTTTTTCACTACTTACACTTTAATAAAAATAATGGAAGTTATTAAGAT
The DNA here is from genome assembly GCA_910591825.1 of Funneliformis caledonium. Lineage (NCBI taxonomy): Eukaryota > Fungi > Glomeromycota > Glomeromycetes > Glomerales > Glomeraceae > Funneliformis > Funneliformis caledonium. The sequence goes on from CAJVPQ010001165.1 coordinate 2,489, forward strand.
GACATATTTTTTTGATAAAATTTATTTTTCTTGAAAGATTTATATAGGCGTTTTTTATTTAGAAGATTAAGTAATTTCTATTACATATTTATCATAAAATTTTTGACTATTTAAACTTATTTTATCTATAGATCAATGGATTTCATTAACTCTCTATAGTTTAAATGAGATCAGAACTATTGTCTTGTAAATAAATTAAACTAAATATTTTACATTCATTATCACAAAAAGTTTAAAATTTTTAAGCTAAAGCTTTGCTAATAAATTAAATAGCGTACTTTGATTTACTAATTATAATAGTGAATATTTACCATAAAAAAAATATTTTTGTTATATAAAGAACCTTCATATAAAAAAAAATGTGGATGATTTTATAACATAGTAATAGCCATAACCATAGCATAGTAATGCTAACATAATAGGATAACATAAAATGGAATATTTCTCGTACAATAGTAAAAAGCCATCAAAGACTAATATATTATTATTATTTGAGAAAAGGGAAAAACTAACTAAACTAAGAAAGATAAGCAAAATTGTTAAAAATAAATATGAACTTTAGTAAATTATTATAACATAATGAATTATCAGATTTTTTCTTTTACTAACAAATCCCATTTTATCATTATTCATTTTGTTATAAAGAAAATCAATCTTTTGATGATAGTTTCAAGTTTTTTATAAAGTTATCTATGAGAATGAGAAATATTGTGAATTTCTAAAGATGAAATATGATGAATTATATTTTGTTCTTCTTCTTTTCAGCTTTTCTTCTCATCTTAATTTTCTTTGATACTACCTTTGATCTTCCTTCTCAATTTCTCAAATGCTTACATTTTTCTTATCCTATTCTTGGTTTTTTTGTAGCTATTAATCACGTGATATCCATTTCTTGAAAATAATTTACTTTCTTAAAAGCAAGCCTAATGTTTTTTTTTTTTATCTAAAATCTTTAATATTTTAATTTTTTATTAATAATAACTAATAGCAATTTTTCTAATTATAAGAAGGCACAATTGAAGCAAACCATCAATTGTTACATTTTATTTGATTATGCATTCTGTGTAATTCTATAATGTTTTAAATTAATTCAATGAGTTTATTTAATTTGATTTTAATCTTAAATATAACAGAAAAATTATGCTCTGCACTAATAAATAAATGCAAATTTTTTGATAAAAATTGATAAACTTGATTGCATTCCATTCCAAGTCCTACTTGTTCTTCTAAACAAATTGACCATTACCTCAAAAATAGTTCTCGAATTTCGGTAACAAAAATTCGAATTATGAAAAATTTGGTAATGTTATAATTATGATCACTTTTGATAGTCGTTAATAAAAAGTCTTTCACAAGTAAGGTAAAGGAGTTTTATATTTGCTTAATACTTTGGCTTGAATAAGACTTTTTCTTGCTTCAAAAAGATATTGATTTTGAATAAGCCATTCAAACCTAGACACACTATGTGATAAATAACGTGTGACGAATAATTTTACAGATACTAAGCAATGCTGATACGTAACTTAATTAGAAATAGGTTCATGTGATAATAATAGATCATCTCACCCTGAAAGAAATATTGTTGGTGTCTAACCGAGAAGCCAAGGTAACCTCTCTGTGTTACGTAAGTGGACGGTTACCAAGAAGTCAAGGAACGCTTTTTGAGTTTCGTAGATGAGTGGTTACTAAGAAGCCAAAAAAAAAAAAGTGCAATGCATGTTTCGCAGGTTATTGTAATTGGTGAAGTGGTTTATTACGCTTTTTTTTTTAATATCAAGTTGCAAACTATCCTTGAAGATAAACAGGAAAGGCAATAAATTACATTGAATTTTCAGTCTATTTAATAATACATTTTAAGATTCGATGTTTATGCAACACCTGGCTAGAGTGTTTTTCTGTTTAATTTTCGTTCACATCGGGGCTTCCGATTTTCAATGTTCTCATGTGATGTTGTAAGTGGAGTGCGTGTTTGCGATCTACCATCGAACCGACCTATAGGAGAATTTCCCTTTCTTCGGCAGAATAATTTATATTACTTTTAGTGCCTTCATTTTGGTTAAATTAGTTTTATTTTATTTTATTTTATTTTTTTTTATTTTTTTCACTTTAACGACTCAGAGTTTTAATTTTTATTTATAAAGATAATACAAAGTACTAACTAAATAAAAAACAAAAATAGAACACACCCCCCTCCATAACGCATGCCATAACTTAATACTAGTTTTATTTTATTTTTAATTTTTGCGAAATGCGGGTAGGACAAATCTGTGGCACTTGACGGTTCGCAACTTTTAAACCAATCATATTAAAGAAAAATCATCATTATAAAAGGCAATGTTTTACTAAAAAGATTATTATTTAATTATTACATAATTAACAATATGATGCAAAATGGTTTGGTTCAATTATGAATTACTACAGCATTAATCTGATACTTTTCAAATGGCTTTTTTTTTGAAACGAAACGGAATAATATAAACATAAGTAATTAATAATCAAAAAAATTTTATAAATATAATAGATAGAATTAACTTACCAAAAATGATAGACAACACCACAACCATTTACCCTCTAAAATTGTACTTGGAGATTTTTTGAGCGTAGAACGAATTAGTGATTCTGATGATAGCATTGGACGATAACCGATTGATCGAAGAAGTTCCTAAATAATGAATGTTTAGTTTCATCGGTACATAATTCAAATGGCGAAAGTTAGTGAATTTGATTTTCATTTTACCTCTGAAACAGAACCAACTGCTTCGGCTCGAATTTCACCAGTATTGTCTTGCAAATTCCATATTATTCCCTTTGATTCATCTCTAATGTCCCATCCTGCGATTGAAACGTGAGTGATAAAATGGTCCACGTATAATTCATTGTTAGACATTTGAATGATATTCTTTAATGGGACATGCAAATGTCGTCTTAAGGTATTTGTTGCCAACCACCCTGTTGCCATGCTAACTATATTTTGTGAATAAAAACGTTAAGAAATTTGCTTGCTTTAAAAAAAAAAAAATAGTCATTCTTTATTACCATTGTAAATCGATGTGCCATATGATTCATCTCCAACAACTTCAATTAAACCGTCCATGCTTTTAAAGGTTCTTAATCCCTCTAGTACAATATATTGACCGACGTTATAATTAGAAGCGGTACGTCCAATCTTTTCCCAAAGTGTCACGTACGTAAATCCTAATGTAAAGAGATATCCATATATTATTATGTTGAAAATTATTGCCTAATTGTAAATTATTCCTTACCGGTCCTATCACTAAGTTTTATCAGGTACATATCGATTAATTTCCCATCAAATTCTTGCGGACACTTTAATAAGAAAGAGGTTATTAGTAAAACTTTCTAAATAAGACCGTTCTTAAATGTAAGAAAAACACTTACATTTTCTGAGATGTCATCTATTCTTCCAAAAAGCGTGATATTTATACCTTGTGATGGCATATTGTTAATGTAAAAACGCTCACTATGAAATCTGTAATCAATCATATACTAAGTTTTGACAAACATAATTAGAATAAAGATTATTATTATTTTGAAAAAAATATATATATCTAGTAGTTTTGATTTTTACCGATTCATCTTGAAGGTTTAATTTGCTTTTTGGTATATTGAACTTTTTGACGTTTGGATCCTGCGAGAAGAAAAGATGGTATAATTATAAAATTTATATCGTTTAAAGTTTTATAAATACTAACCTTAATCAATTCGTTCATTGGTAAACAGAATAATGTAGTGCAATCCGTATACATGAAAATAAATTCTCCAGGGCTTTTTTCTTCAATATATGGCATATGAAGTCCGAGAAAATCTCCCTATTCGTTAATAAATGTGAGTAAAATGATTCTGTGTCAAGGAAAACTTCAACCCTTTACCATTTTGAATAAATCGATCATATTTATCTGCAGATCAAATAAAATAAGAGTTGCTGTCATAGAACTTGACATATCGCGAAGATTAATGCATATTTGCTTGTAAAATCCAGGATAGCTCGCCGGTTCCTCTTTTTCGATATGTATGATCTATTTTAATTGTTCAAATAAATAAAGTTGTACGTTTTACATTACATGAATAATTTAATGTCAATGCTTACTCTTGTCCAAAAGTTATAAACTCTCCCTTTATAAAAATCGGTTAATGAGAGTTCCAATATTGAACTATGGAATTCTTTTTCAATAAAACTTTCATCGGCTGAAGTAAGCACAATAATCAGATTCTCTGTTTGAAGAATCAATTGAGAATTTTTCCTCGACAATCCAGAGCGATTGAATCTAACTTGACGGTTTTCTTTCTAAAACACACAGGTATTAATGAAATAAGGATACGAAAAAAAAAAATTCATCGAGCAAATTCGTTGTTTAAGAGAAATAGATTTATCTTACTTTAAACAAGAGCTCAAATTTGATAAATCTTTGATCAAGTATCATATTAACCGTTTTAGACTTATCATAACCATCACACAAGGTTACATAACGTATTTAAATGCAAAACGTTATTAAGGTTCAATATAGTTTTAAATTCTTAAGTATAAAATTCTCGACTCAATTAAAATCCAAAAGGATATATATTGTATCTAGTCTCTGACTTCTTCTGGATTTTACGACCGATAGTTCATAGCTTCGTACTTCAGTGTTATTTGGAAAGCATAATGAGTCCATTAGACAAAAGTCTTGGGAAAATAAAATGTTTTTGATTAGTTCATGACGTGAAAAAAAAGTTGTCGAACTAAAGAACGCGTACTTTTCGCTATACCCATCCTTTCATCGGCGCTTATAATTTTCCACTATAGAAAGAAGTTAATTAAGGTTAAGTTGGAAATAATCTTAAAGGAAATTTCTTACACTTACTTTTGATTCTAATTCGCTCAAGGAAAGAAGCTCGTTTTGTCCTTGTGGACAATAAACATAAATTTCCGCCATTCTTGCACTTAACCAGCCCCTTTGTAGTAAAAATAATGTTAACTTTTGATAAATAACACATGAAAAAAGGTAATATAGTAACTTACCATGATAAAGAATCGGCTTCTGGATCTTCAACAGCGCTGTCTTTCTTATCTTCTGATTTTACAATTGGTGTGATATTTTCTTTATTGTCATCTTGTACATTTTTAAGCGCTCGTCTCCTTTTATATAGTTCAAGTACATTATTACTTATCATACGACGATAGTCGTCGACCAATTGTTCAAAAAGCATGTTGAAAAATTATTATAGAAACGATGTATAAATATTTAAAGTTGTGAAATTTTTATCAAAAAAATGAAAAAAATCTGTTAAAATAAATGATTGGGATCGTAACGTTATCACGCGGCGGATAATACACGCGTCAAGATTGCTATTTATGGTATTTATATTATACGTTTTGAAATCACAGTTCTGTTGCTAAAATGGATTTTGTTTTTAACTCTTTCGACGAAAAAGAAGGTAATTTTGAATTAAAAAATACGGAAGACACGTCGACTTATACCCATGCTCGACGCGTCATACACCTCAACTATTACAAAATTAGCTTGGAGGGATTTTACAAGTAACTTAAATAGCTATTACGTAGTTAGTTTATGACGCGTCCCAAATTAATAATGAAGTTACGTGACGCGACATATCAGTAAAGAAATAAAGATACTACAATTTAATCAAGAATCAATACGTGGCTATATGTCCATCATTACAAAAAGAGCCGCCGAATTAACTAATTAAGAAAATATTATAAAAAACATTAATAATAATTTTTGAAATAAATTAAATTCTGCTTTTATTAAAAACTTTTTTTTTTTTTTTTTTTTTTTTTTTGTAGACTTTTACAACTATCATGTATTTAGCTACAATTATTACAGCTCAGTTATTATTATTAAATTATAATTTTTCTGTAGAAACATTTATTGGAATAATATATAAAGAGGGGTGTTACCAAATAATAATTATAATATAATAAGTGTCGCGACACGTATATAAGAAATTTAGAGAACCGTGGGGTTTATTAGATCCACGTTTACATAATAAAAGGGGTATAAATAATCCAGAAAATTACGACGAATAAAAAATAATTAATAAAGAATATATATAAAAAAAAATAAATCTAAACTACAGCGTTAATATATAGTGAAAACAAAAACTTTGAAAAAAAAAAATTATTTTCGTTTTTTTTTTTTTTTTTGATCCCCAAAAAAAAATCATACAACCATTTTATATAAACAAACTCACATCGGAATCTTTAGAAATAATCAAAGTAAATGATTCTATCAAAAAAAAAAAAAAAAAAGGAAGAGCCAAAATCTCTAATAATTAAATATAAATATAAATTTGTTTTGAGTTTCATCTATTTGTTAAACGAAAACCCTTTCTTTTTTGCTTTTTCAGGGGTGATCGGTCTACCAGATTCTAATCGTCTTTTCTTTTCTTCTAATTCTAATCGTTGTTTTTCCAGAGCATCCTTCATTTCTTTATGGCGAGCATATAATTCTTCTTCGGATTGTTTCAATTTAGCCTCCTTCTCCTGGACTTTTTGTTGGAATACCATTTTCATTTCAGCTTCCATCTTTTGTAATTTGGCTTCATGGAGCTGACGTTCTTCTTCCATCTTGGCGAGTGGGTTTACTTCCTTGAAGACAGTTTGGTCTTGCTGTACCCCCATAGTAACAAGTTTTTCGGAACGATAGTTCTCGTATAGCACATCACTGGTGTATTCTTTAAGCTCTTCCATATGAGTTCTGTATGTTTATATGTAACAATTATTAATTATTATTATCTAGTATACGATGTCAATTAACATAATAATAATAGGATACTAACCGAATGAGCATTTGTCGAAGCTTGACAAAATCGTTATGCTCTTCATTGTCAACTTCAATTACACCCCATGGGTATTTACGTCCACGAACGCGACGACCATCAGAAAGTTCAACTTCCTTATCACTACCGACAATTGCAAAGGGGATTTTGCTCTAAATTTGTCATAATTATTATTATCATTATTATTATCATCATTATTTTTTAAAAAAAATGAATCATTACTAAACTCAACTACTTACTATTATTTCACGGTTTTCTGCCACCGTTTCTTGATCATCATATTCGTATTGTGGAGCTTGATAGATTTGAATTTTATGATAAGCAATATCGTCTAGGATACGTTGCTTGAATTGTTTGATTTCGTCTTCAGTTAACGTGTCCGATTTAGCGATTACAGGGATAAGGTTGACTTTGGTGTGTAGCCGTCGCATGAATTCAACATCCAAGGGCTTAAGTCTGAGGATTTTAAAAAAAAAAAAAGGTAATGATAAATAAATATAAAGGAACCATGAACCTTACAAAACAATAATTTTAAAAAATCATCACTTACGAATGCCCGGTAGGGGCAATGAAATAAATGCAAGCATGAACGCGATTGTCAACCATCTTACGACGATTTACGCGATTCTCTTGCTCAAGATATGCATCAAATCGAGCTTCGATATTTTCGAGAATTGGTTTCCAACTAATGAAATTTCGAAGTCACGTGAGATAAAAACAAGTATAAAAATGACACGTGTGATGAAAAGATTTGGCGTTTGTACCTTTCTTCGTTGTTAACAAAATCACCAAATCCGGGAGTATCAACAACTGTAAGCCTTAATTTAACACCATTTTCTTCAATGTCTGTTAAATACAAGTAAAAAAGGACATCGTGAGAAAAATCTGCACGTTAAATTAAAACGAATCTAATAAAACTAAAACCTGGAAACGGACCTGCGCTGAGAGATTGGATTTCTACTGTCTTTGGTGTTTCATCTGATGGGTCAGCTTCACCTTTGTTTGGATAGAGAGTGGTACCGAATAAAGTATTGACGAGTGTTGATTTACCTAAACCGGATTCACCTATAAAAAAAGCACGATTAGTATAGAAACACAAATGTTCTAAAATTTGTTAAAGAATTAATTAAATAAAATAATATATAATCTTACCAACAATCATCACCGTGAAGTGAAATCCCTTCTTCACGGATTTACGATGTACCTGGTTGGGAAGGTTAGCAAAACCGACATATCCTTGTAGTTTCTTTCGGATAACGCTATTGATGGTCGCCTATAATTGAATAAAATTATAAACAATGAATTCGAGTTTAATAAATTTTTTTAAAAATGACAATTTTTTTTTTTTTATATAAGAACTACTTACTTTAAGGCCTGAATTCGGGGCACTTCCGGAAGTTTCTGTAAGATTTGTATAAAATAATAAAAAAAAAGGTCAATATTGAAAATTTATAAGCCTAAATTCTTTTTCCTTTTTTTTTTTTACCAAGCAAGCTTCTTATTATTTACTATCTATATATTTTTGCTTCCTTTTAAAATTTCAAGTAAAAATGTCTAAATTAAAGTGACTACTATTACAACTAAAATTTACAATCGGCTAAAGTCTTAAGTACCAAAGTATCGAAAAATAATTCTCGACTTTATTTCTAATGGGTCAAATATGATGAACTCCAGATGATGTTGAAGATTTCAAAGACGCGAAAATGATAAAATTACATATAAAGAGAGAAAGTTTACAATGCTTATTTGGATTCTTTCTATTTCTTACACTTTTTAACACAAATAAGGTTATGAAAACAAAAGAAAAATAATATATAATTTAAATTTTTTTTGTAAAACACGTACCAGACATTATTTTTGTGAAGAATAATAATATATAATGAGTGGTTAGGTATTAAACGGATAGGAGAATAAAGTGAAGCGTGGAAGTTTTAGATTAACCTTATCCTTAATCTATTGAAGGAATGTATGGAGTTGGCGAAAAGAACACACAACAATGAAAAAAGTTTTTTCTGCCAAAGGACTAAAAGGTTGAAATATTATTATTATTAAATTTTTTTTTTTTTGAGGTGCGAAACAGTTTGAGTTTGGAATTGGCAAGCATCCTCTCGAACATGGTTGGGTTAACCAGATTGCAGATTGCACAAGATAACCAAAAAAAGAAAATGTGTGCCGCTCATTTCATATAAATAGTGAATTCAAAAAACCAATCAATCAAGACAACAAGTTTCTTTTCAAGTTGAAATAAGAGATTACAAGTCAACAATGCATATAATGTTTTTTTTTGAATTAGTTATTTAAATGCTGTAATTGCTTAAAATTTGTTGCACCAATCAATTTATATCGACGACTGCAGTCATTTTGTCGTACTACATTTGTTACTATATAGAGTTATAAAATCTGATCGTAAAAAAATTTTTTTTTTTATTGCGCAACCTAGTTGTTATGATGATCCAGCGATCACCAAGAATATTATGTAGATTTTATTAATCATTTACAATCATTCAATTTGTCAAAGAATTATTCTGTATTTTTCTTCTCTAGGTACTCTATTAATGACAGCTCTTCCATCATAAGATAAAGAACAAAAGACCCAAGGGTCATGAGCACTCCATGCAACTGAATATACGCTGTCTTCATGTTGATCATAAGTTCTCACCAAACCATCGGTTGGCCTACTGCTCAATCAAACGAAAACATTAAAATAAAATAATTGAATCAAATGTAATAAATTTTAACGAAATATATTTGACAAATACCTTATTGTTTCCTGATACCCATCTTCGGATTTATTATCGTCATATTCATTATATTGAAACATTGCTGAAGAAATGGAAACGATACTTTGGAGATTGACTTGACAATCAGAACCAGAACTTAAAAAAAGTTGATCATGAAATCTGTTATATGCTATTGCCCAAATCCTATCATTTTAAAATTCGAAATTCAAAAATATATATATATATATATATATAAATTATTAATAAACAAAGCTTTAAAAGGTTGAGAGAAAATTTATCATACCAATGAGTATGATCGGATATTTCTTTGATACTTTCGGTAGTATTCCTAATATCCCAGAATCTTACTTTACAGTCATCACCAGCCGAGGCAATATGATTTGGTTTGTTTGGATTGAAATCCAACGCGCGTACAAGTATTGAATGTGCCCCATTGATATTAAATGTCTGACTAAATATAAATTGGTTATACCAGTAATTAAAATTCATTGAAATAACTATCTAAGATACGATGGATAATACACCTTTGTGATTTAATATCCCAACCAGATATAGAACGTTCCTTCCCAATTGCAATTTCTGGTTGATGTGGATTCCATGCTCCAGTTGTCAAAGGCCCAGTAGATGAAGAGAATTCAAAAGTATTTAACAACTAATTTAATGAACATTTTATTAAGAATTAGAGTGATTTCATTTCTCATGAAATATTTGTTTTTATTATACCTTCGCTGTTGTAAATTGATCACCTAATGCCCATACATTTAAGGCATGATCATGAATGGAAGCGAAATTCGTAAGAACTTTCTTTGGTTCCCACAGAACTCTATATTCAAAATTTTTGAATTAGGTTCAATATAAAAATGAGTATAAATCATTTGAAAGATATTTTTACTTTTTGATTGACGCATCACCGTCTACTTCAAAAATGGTCTCTAAAGGTGAACTTGGTGCTACTGGCGCACGTTGGCTCTGCGGATTTGTTTCTGAATCTTCAGATATTGCTTCTATATTGTTCATTCTCCATAAGCTAGCCTTAGACTGAATTACATTTGAATTGACTTCAAAAAGAACAATGAAAACAATTTAGCATGATCCGTAAAAATCCACGTTACTAATTAAAGTCGTTTCTTCATACATTTCTTATAACAAGTGAAAAAAAGATCGTCTTGCATAGGACAAGAGGCAATGTCCCAAACCTCTTCCGAATGTTGAAACACGCTACTGGTTATCTCAAACTCATCTTCACGAAAATCAAGTAGATGAACCTAACTGTCATAATATCAAAAATTATTAGCGCAACATTTATAGGAAATTATAGAAATCGAGTCTAAACGTAAAAAAAAGAACCTCGTTTTCACGTTTTAAACTTTGAGAACCGACTAAAAATTTATTATGATCTGAATCTGCAACAACAGCTGTCAGACACCTCGCCTATCATTCAAAATGTAAAAATAAGTACTCAAATTAATCATTAAAACCGTTATGTAATTTATTTACTTGGTGTCTCAAGCCATAAACGCAAGTTCTTCCTTCATTGTCAGCCATGAAATTGAGCTGTTAGATTATCATCCAATAAATGATCATAATATAATGCTTATCATTGTATCATTATATGATAAAAAAAAAGCCACCATGTGATTGTGTGATTGCCCAATTGATTTATATTTGGTAAACATTTTTTTATTCGAGGCATCATCTTTCAAATAACTTAACAATGACTGAAACCGAAGTTGATGTTGAACAGATTTATAAAGCTTATGACGCAATTAATAATGCCGGCGATAAAACAGCAGAGGTGCGTAACGTTCGATTCTGTTTGTACCTGTTCATTCAACTCGTAGAAATATAATTAATTACCTTCAACATAATTCAGGTTAAACATTCATATGAAATTTTGATCGTTGGTGCTCACGGCTCAAGTAATTGTAAACAACTTGCTGCTCAATTTATCCCTCGCTTCTTTGGCAAGTTTCCCGAGTATTACGAGAATGCTTTGGATGCGTTGTTCGATCTTTGTGAAGACACTGATATAAAAGTATGTTCAATTTACGAAAGATCATGTGGCCTTTTTTATTTTTAATTTATTTTTTTACCAAGTTGATTCCTATTTAGGTGCGTTTAATGGTTATCAAGTATATGCCAAATGTCGTTAAAGAATGCAACAAGTTCTCGGTTAGAATTGCTGATGCATTAGTACAATTATTAGAAAATGGTAATTTAAATTTAACGTATATGAAATGAATGCGCATATATTTAGGACTCTTCTCATTATGGTAAATAATTTGAAATAGAAACTACACGTGAAATTACGGCAGTGAAGAAAGCTCTTGAACAAGTTCTTCGCTTAGATCCAGGAACAATACCTGCAATTTTTAATCAGTCATTAAAGGGGTCAACTGAAGTTCGCCAGAGAACAATTGGCTTTTTATCCAATGATTTGAATAGGATTAAAGCGGAATTATCACAGCAAAATAATGATTGGGAATCAAAGTTTTCTGAAGAAATGATAAAAGTACGTGCTACTTATCTAATTGATTTATTATTGTAAGATATAAATGTTATTTATTATATAAATTAGGCGCTTCACGACGCGAATGCTACGGATTATGAGAATTTTATTAAGATGTTATTGTCATTGAATATGTATGAAAAAAAAGAAAATTTAAAGGCATTGTCCAATTCAATTGTCGATGCAATTGCTAGGGAAGACGAACAATTTGATGTAAGTTCTTTATTTATATATAAAATGTATTTTTTTACATTATTTGCATTTTTATTCTTATCTTAGTTTCTTTTATAGCCCTCCAATGAAAATACTGTTAATAAATTTATAATGTGTGGGAAAACTTTGATACAGCTTTTTGAGGTAATATTACGTTTATGTTATATTTTATTATATTCTTAAATGACATCGAGTTTTTACTTTTTATATAACGATTGGACAGAAAGGTATATCCACCACACCATTACTTGTTTTCTTAGTGAAAAAAATATTGCCACAAGATGTATATTGCAAATTACAAGCCAGGCAACAGAGAAACGTTTTACGATATCTTGTTGAGTTCATTATCCGAAATCCAACCGAGGTTACTTTAAGAGAAGCGGCGCCATTGTTAAAAGTTATATTTGTGGTACTTTTCACATCATATGTCAATCTTTTAACATTCACAGACATTTAAATTGATAATTTTTTATTTTCATCTAGAATGAAGTTCCGGAACCTCCTTCAGATAATATTGATGAGGATCCAAAAATAGATTTAATTAAAGTAGAAAACATTGTTTATACGATTTATACTATTGCCTTCAAGGTTCCGACAATTACTGAAGGTCAAGAAGTGAATTGTCGGTTCGTTATCCATCATTTATAATTGTTTTTCATTAAATCAAATGATTTATTGATGATTTAAATGAATTTTGACATATATTTAGGTTACGCCACCTATATACTTTTGCCATGAAATGCCAAACGCGTGTAAAACAAAGTTTAAAAGATTTACAAAAAACCCAAACTAAAGACCAACAAACGATAGAAGTATGTATTACTTTATAATTCTTGTATTTTTACAATTCATATTAATTTTTCCTTTTTTTTTTTTATTAGAAAATTAAAAGGGCAGAGAACGTCCAAACCGTGACTCACAATATTTTTACAATGACGAAGGTAAGTTTTGATTGCACTATTGCATTTTACTTTTATATCCACATTTTAATGAAATTAATCATACCTAATTTTCGACTTGATTAGGAATTAATTAAACCTGCGGTGGCACGACATTTCACAAAAGTTGTCATTTCCTGGCGTGCACCACCACAATCGATATCACCACAATCCACGACATCGTCTTCAACGTCGTCGACGCCTTCAACAACAGTGGGTAACAAACGCCCAAATATTAGTTCACCATCAACTCCAAATAAAAAACAAAAGCCGGCACAAATATCAGCAAATACTCCTATTACTACAAAGGAACCTCGAGCTCGTCAAAAAATTTCGGTATTTCAAGTAACAAACAATCCTCGTACCGGTCAAGCTAATAAGAGAGTCGGTGGAAATGGTGGCAACAACAGGAGTAACGGTGATGGTGGTTATGGACGAATTGCAAAAATTGCGCGAAATAAGAACAATGAGAAAAACCTATATGTACCACCACCAAGAAGAGGTACGTAAGGTATTTTTATTGTTTTTGTTTTTTCCTTTTTTTATCTTTTTTTTTTTTTCCTTTTCTTTTTTGGTATTTTTATTTTATTTTATTTTTTGGTTTGTTATCTTTCGTATGTTGCCACCCTTTTTTTGTACGTCTGGAAATTTTTGTAATGTTTCATTTTTTTCTTGTAGCAATATAATAGTAACAGCTAAGCATTATACCAGCAAAGAAATTAGAAGCTGACAGGTTATTAACATTTTTTCTATGAATGTAATATATAATATCTTTAATTAATAAAAAATAAAGAAAAAAAAAAAATTTTTTTTTTTTTTTTCAGTTTCGGTTTGCTTATTTCGTAAAGTTTTTAATTAAGGTTAAGTTTGATAATAATATTTTTGAATTTAAAATATACTTTTAATCTATAGCATGATGAGATTTGTTTTCACCGGCAGGGTTTTTGTGATCAGCAGGATTAGGAGTAGCCTCATAAAGAGTTACAATATGATCCTTCTTGATCTATGTAGTCAAACTTTATAATTAGAAAAAATTTTGATCCGACTCTTTTAATAGCTTATTTTTATTACTTTTTTTAACTTTTAAATTGTGATCTATCAAAGAATACAAACTCTTGAAATAGTAGTTACACTCAAATTCACTCACCTCAGTCCATTCTCCTTTGAGTCCAATATAATAAACTCTAGTTACTTCATCTCCAAAGTTTTCTGGAAAAAAAAGCGTCAAATTCCTCACATTGTACATTTTTGTCATTCTAAATAAAAATAATAATAATAAAAATAATAATAAATAAATAATTTAATCGAAATAAATTTAAAAAAATCAAACTTGCAAAATACCTTGTTGGATATTCTACGACATCCGGTGATTGAACTAATTCCCACTCTTGAGTTGCCGTATATCCTTCCACTGTATCAAAATCAACATCCTCTCGATTGATATAACTTAATAAGTTTCAATCTTAATTATTTTATTAACTCATTTATAAAAATGAAATCTTTTTTAAAGATTGTCAACTTACGCTTTTAATATTGATGGACAACTATTTCCCGACCCTGATTTGATCGAAATCGACTTTAATTTAACGCTGCCAGTAAATCTAAATTTAATGGAGAAGAAATTGAAGATCAAATAAAAGTATAGTAAAATTATGTGGTATCATAAATGAATTACTTACGGAATAAATAAAATTAGTTGTTCATCGACATCACTTTCTACATACTAAATACATATGGTAAATAATACGTCAAGTGAAATATATATATATGAGGGTAACGTACTTTACTGGTATCATCTCTTTCGTTCCAAGGTTTTATGACATTTTTTCCTGAATTGGGTTCTTTTTCATTTAAACAACGAACGTTATCACGATCTATACGTGAGTAAAGTGAATCTTCGGTTCCACGATCTGGTCCGTCGTGATCGTGATCGTGATCGTGATCATGATGTCCATGACCGTCTTGAGAATGGCTGTGTTCGTCCCTACAATGACTCATTTTCCTTTTTTACGAATCAACTTGGAAGAATGTAAAAAAAAAAAAAGGTTTATGTTATCCGTCAATTTTCATTTGCATTTTCAACGTAAAAAAAAATTATTAAATGATTGGTCAGTTCATTTAAGCTAAATCTTTTTGTTATTAATATGCATAGCAAAATTAAATTATAAATTACTAAATCATATTAAACTAAGCTGAATTTTTAATATTTTTAATATGTTATTTTAAGTATATATATAAATAAATAATAAAGTTTATATATCTTTGATTGTGATATTTTATTATCAAAATATTATAAGTTATTTTAGATTATTTATATGATTTTTTATAATAAATAACAATATAAATGGATCTTATTTAAAAGATATTAATAAATAAAAAGTAGTTTAATTAATTGATAAATTTTAATATTATTTTAAGAAAAAATGTAAAAATCGTGAGATGTAATAGTCTTATATATTGCTTTAAATTGTTTATGTTAAATTTTCATGTATCATTCTATTAAAAAATTATTATTTATGCAATGATTAATAAATTTACTTATGTAATTACATAATATTAAATATAAATTACATATTTTACTGATTTGTATCCTTACAAAACATTTTCTTTCTTTTGCTTTTTTTTTACATAAAATGTTTTCTTTTCATATTTTTCATATAAACCTTTTTTTATTTATATAAAACATCCTTCTTTTAAAGTATTCAATTTACTCTTAGAATATTATACCTTATTTTTTATGTCTGAAGATGATTCTAATAAAATTTTTAAAATCACTAATACCTTATGATTATTGAAGAAAATGAAGAAAATGAGAATATGATTTCTAATACTTTTCAAGATCAACTAGATACTAACAAAATACAAATAAATATTGCTAATGAAGATATTAGTTTTAATACAACTTTTTCTTTTTAAAAAGAAGTTAAAAATTTTCTTAATAACTATAAACAATGTAATAGATTTATAATAACTAAATATCAAATAGAAAAAATATGTCTACACAATTCATTACAAAAAAAAAAATTTATGTATGAATTTGATAGTAAATTTAAATCCAAAAATCTGAAACTGTTTTATAAGCTGGAAAATAGCAAAATACTAAAACAAAAAAATGTCAGTATTTCTAGCATATAAATTTAACTTTTTCAAAATATTCTTTTAATATATCTATTAGTTTGTTTATAAATAAACATAATCATAAATTAAGTCCAGATACTTTTGAATTTAGTAGTAAATATAGAGATTTTTTAAAAGAAATGATAGATGAATTAAAATAATGACTAAATACAGTAATCTTTCAATTACTATTCAATATAATCTTTTAAAAGGAAGATTTTTCAAAAATAAATTACTTGGATTCAAACTTATCAAATATTATACAAAAATTCAAATCTCTTAATCGCAGTACTATAATAATACATTTAATTTTCTTAATAGTCTTATTTAAAAAAGTTAAAGGATCCTTAATTTTTATTAAATTTGAATTTGATAATGATAATTGTCTAATTTGTCTCTTTTAGATGATTTCTGAACAAATTATACTTTAAATTAAATATTATAATATTATTATTAATAATAATATAATAAAAATAAATTTGTATAATATGATTTTAAATATATTTATTAATATAGATAATAACAGACAGATAAAATAACTTGTATAAGTAATTATTAGTAATGAAACATTTAAACTTACCAATAAATATTATAATATATGTTACAAATGCTGAAAAATAACTTTAATATTTTTTACTGATATAGATTCAGTTATACTTATTTAATTTTCAAATAGTTATTATACACTTTATATATATCATATTGGATAGAATTTACCAAAAAATTTAAAGAAAAAATTAAAAAGTTAATAGATAATTTCTATTAGTTAAAGATTATTTTCTTAGAGTATTATGATCATCTAAAAAAATTATGAGTATACTACATAATATGAAAGTGGGGGTTTGAGGACAGAATGTCTGACCCTTTACTGAAATATTGTGTGTGTGGGCTACAGAACGTTAAAAACAATATCGTTTTTTTTATTATATTAGAAAAGCTTCTATCTGCTCTAGAATCTTAATTTCGATATTATATTTCTTAATTCTAAGTGGGTCACAGAACGTTAAAAACAATATCATTTTTTTTATTATATTAGAAAAGCTTCTAACGGTTCTAGAATCTTAATTTTCGATATTATATTTTTTAATTCTGTATGGTTTCTCCGACCTCAGAAAGCATATCGATTTTTTTTTATTATATTAGAAAAGCTTCTAACGGCTCTAGAATCTTAATTT
>CAJVPQ010001166.1:0-19978 GCA_910591825.1 Funneliformis caledonium
ACATTACAAGACTCAGCATGGTTATCTCAGTCTGATGGTGGCCAAGTCTTATTAAAATTTATTCAGTCTGCATAAAATTCGCATGACTGCACTCAAAAGATCGTCGGACTGTACTCCGTAAGGTACAACTGAGGTTATTGCCAAAAAATCTATAATTTGATCGACATAAAAGATAAAAGGATTGACCAAAATGGAAACTAGGGATTTTAAGCGATCCTAAAAGTCTAAGAAAATTACAAAGAATTATTTTTATCAAATTTATATTAAACTTGTCTATTATAGACCCTCTTGGGAATCCCAGAATTTAAAATTTTAAGATTTAGGACTGGGTCCCTTGAACCAAGTCTCACATACTTATTAGTCCCATAAAAATTGCCAATTTTGAATATCATTTTCGCTTTCTATAAAATATTTGTTAATTCTTTGATGGGTTACTTATTATAGATAAGTGATTAGTCTTCTCTGATCTATTGAAACGTAAGAACCGGTGTTAACCCGAATTTAAACCGAAACCAGGTTAACCAAACAACGATTAAATCTAACTAAGGTTCGTCCTAAGAAAGATTATAACTATTTACTTTATACGATTCTTTGTGTAGTTTGTTATTAGTCAGTCTATATGGAGACACGATAAAGTTTGAAATTGTAACTTGGAAATTTATTAACTCAAGATTTCGGACGTCTCTTAAGACTCGTCAACCTTCTTTTTAAACAAAGCGGATTACCGGGGTTTATATACAAAATTTCTAAATAATAATTTGAAATAAATATAATAATATATATCAAACATAAAAATAACGAATATATCAAAAATAAAAATTATAATAAATCTAATAAATATATATAATAAAACAAATATAAAAACGAAAACTAATATAATTACTTTAACAAAGATTATTATAATTAATATAAATGACATTTTTGACATTATCGACATTTTCAATATTTTCAATAATTTTACGCAGCTACTGCGCCATTCGTAAATCGATTTAAATATCCCTAATGGAAACAAAGCTTTATTCGTTATTGTTGTATTCAGTTCTTAAAATTGAAGTAATTGTGACAATATATAAATTATTTAATAATCAATTAATCAGTGTCGCCTCAACGTCGGCGCTCTACACTTTTCGTAATGTCAATATATTAAACTAAACAAATGCGCAAATACAAAAATATAAAAATAAATAATAAGAATTGGGATTTTAAAATAAACGGTTACAAATAAGAAATTATGATGTTAAAACGACAGCGAAAATATCGCGAAAGGAATTAAGGATTTCCAATTCATATTTATATAAAAGAAAAATAATTAGGTTGGCATCGTCAAAATGATCTACAAAGGACTAGCTGCAAATATCGAAATCAAATCTACAAGAGAATTATGATGTTTTCGGCGGAATTATATTAGATGTAACATTATGCTAAAGAATCTATTTTTGATATTTACAATACAAATCATGAAACTGTGAAATATTAGTGGTGAGATGGATGTAATTTAAATCATAATTTTGGTAAAAAAACAAATATTGAACAAAACGAGGTGGAATTTATTTAAATGCCCTTCGTGATTCAAGTCACATAACTTGAACCATTATTTATTATATCTATTACATAGGAGCATTAACAATTAAAGTTTGTTAAATCAAAGTTTCGATTTAACAATAAATCGTAATCTGCTAGATTAATTTTAATAGTTTGTAATAAAAGATCAATGAATCCTAAAGATATTACAAATGTTACGTATAAAAGCTTCTCTGAAATAAGATGGATTTAGTTGAGTTTGTATCATAATACACGAAAAAAAACATTAAATTTGTTTCTCTAGAAATCACCCAAAAACATGTTTCTGTATTTAAGTTGTTCTACAGCTTATTCAATAAATAATTAGAAAATTATTTTAAATAAGAAGAAGAGACATTTTAATAAGTCGTATCGATGGTATTCAATAAATTAGACGTATAATAAGTAATATCGATGTTGATTGATAAAAAAAAAAAAATAATCCGAGAATGAAGTATAAAAAATACGGATTGAGAGGTAAATTTCTTTTTTCCATTATATTGCGAGAGATAAATATTTTAATGATCCTTATTTTCTTAAATATAAACAATGTCTAAATGCGTAATTTCATATTTGAAACTATAATATTGATTTAATTTAATTTACTTAATAAAAACATTTATTCTTAAGGTGGAATAATATTAACAAATCATCTATTATAAATATCAACGAAAGTAATCGTTGCAAAATTTTTCTTAAATAATCAAAATTAAACTTTAGAGCTTTAATTTTGAATATTCAAATAAAGTTTATCATGCAAAGAAAAAAATATAGAAGGTTAAAGTTTGTGAGTAAGTACAGTGATTGTTTTTGAATTATTGAGTTTTGAAAGATTGAGGTCTGATGTCTTTTAAGGAATCAGGTAAATTTGGCAAGCTATTTATTTTAGTGTTATAACAATCGAGTTCCGTTAAGGAGTTGGGTAAAGTTGGTAGGATAGTTATAGGGGTATCAGAACAATAAAATTTTGTTAAAGAGGTAGGTAAAGTTGGTAGGATAGTTATTTGAGTATCAGAGCAATTAAGAATTGATAAGGAATCGGGTAAAATTGGCAAGCTATTTATTTTAGTGTTATAACATCTGAGTTCAGTTAAGGAGTTGGGTAAAGTTGGTAGGATAGTTATTGGAGTATGCTGACAACTGAGTATTGTTAAGGAGTTGGATAGCGTTGGTAGGTTAGTTATTGAAGTATGAGAGCAGGCAAGTGTCGTTAAAGAGTTGGGTAAAGTTGGCAGGATTGTTATTGTAGTAATCGAGCAATTAAGTTTCGTTATGGAGTTGGGCAGTGCTGGTAAGCTATCTATTTGAGTACGAGCGCAGTTAAGCGCCGTTAAGGAGTTGGGTAAAGTTGGTAGGACAGTTATTGAAGTAAATGAGCAATCAAGTCCCGTTAAGGAGTTGGGTAAAGTTGGTAATCTATTTAATTCAGTGCAATAACATTTGAGTATCGTTAGGGAGTTGGGTAAAGTTGGTAGGATGGTTATTTGAGTGGAAGAGCAATTAAGTTCCGTTAAGGAGTTTGGTAAAGTTGGTAGGAAAGTTATTAGAGTATTAGAGCAATCAAGTGTCGTTATGGAGTTGGGTAAAGTTGGTATGGTATGTATTTTAGTATTATAACATATGAGTACCGTTAAGGAGGTGGGTAAAATTGTTAGAATAAATATTGGAGTATTGGAGCAATCAAGTTTCGTTATGGAATTGGGTAAAGTTGGTAAGCTATTTATTTTAGTATTATAACATTCGAGTTCCATTAAGGAGTTGGGTAAAGTTTGTAGGTGAGTTATTGGAATATTATAACAATAAAGTTTTGTTAAAGAGTTGGGTAAAGTTGGTAGGATATTTATTTGAGTATTAGAGCAATAAAGTTCCTTTAAGGAGTTGGGGAAAGTTGGTAGGATAGTTATTGGAGTATCAGAACAATTGAGTTTCGTTAAGGAGGTAGGTAAAGTTGGTAGGATAGTTATTGGAGTAAAAGAGCAATCAAGTTCCGTTAAGGAATTGGGTAAAGTTGGTAATCTATTTAATTCGGTGCAATAACATTTGAGTACCGTTAAGGAGGTGGGTAAAGTTGTTAGGATAAATATTGGAGTATTAGAGCAATCAAGTTTCGTTATGGAGTTGGGTAGTGTTGATAGGAAAGTTATTGAAGTATGAGAGCAAGCAAGTGTCTTTATGGAGTTGGGTAAAGTTGGTAGGATGGATATTTTAGTATTAGAGCATTTAAGTTCCGTTATGGATTTGGGTAAAGTTGGTAAGCTGGTAATTTCACAATTGAGTTTTGCTAATTTTCGATATCTTTGCAATCCACCTAAGGCATTTAATATGTCATCCTTATTTGTATCCGTAATGGTTAAACTAACAACAGTATCATCATAGATAAATGATTCAAGGTTTCTGATCCTTTTTTCTAATTTGTTAATAATTTCTTGGTTGACTTTGTTTATTTCATCTCGTTCCTTAACCATTTCTTCTAATTTATTAATAGTTTCTTGTTTTGCTTTGAACTTTTCCTCTAAATCTTTGAATTTCAAACGTAACCCTTCGTTACTTTGTTCTAATTCCTTAATTCTAGTTTCCAAGTCTTTTACGGATTTTTCTAAATTTTTTTTTAAAACCATTGTGTAATGAGAGTTTTTACAATTGTTTCAAGGATAATACGGTATACTTTTTATGCAAGGACAATTCAGCCCTTGGGTTAAATTTTCCCATATTTATAACGACAATGAAATTTCCATAAATACTCATCTATTTTTCAATGATCTAACCCATTCTTGCATGGATCGACATTTATTATTCTTCAATGTAAATGTAAAAAATATTTATAAACCATTCAAAATGGAAAAGAATTACCTCATGTCCAACCTCTTAATTTCCAAAAATCTTTAATTTAATAATTTTTATTTTTAAATTAAGGTATCGTTACCGTTTTTAACTCAAATAAGTTTCTTCAAAATTTTTTACGCAAATTTCGTTTCTTCATGATTTCAGATACTAAATCCCAAGGAGTTCGTTACCACATTAAGTTTAAGTTTAATTTTTATTCACAATAGGATCGACATTATTTAAAAAGGAGCTACCAAAATGGAAAACTAGGGATTTTAAGCGATCCCAAAAGTCTCAAGAAAATTACAAAGAATTATTTTTATCAAACTTATTATTAAACCTGTCTATTATAATGTTTTTACTTAATTATTTAATGAAAATAAATAATAAACCCTCATGGATTCCCGGAATTTGAAATTTTAAGATTTAGGACCGGGTCCCTTGAACCGGTCTCATACTTGGCGGTCCCATAAAAATTGCCAATTTTGAATATCATTTTCTATTTTTACAAATTAATTATAAAATATTTGTTACATTTCTTTGATGGGGTTATTTATTATATATTAGAGTTAGTAATCTCTTAAA
Organism: Funneliformis caledonium; assembly: GCA_910591825.1. Taxonomy (NCBI): domain Eukaryota; kingdom Fungi; phylum Glomeromycota; class Glomeromycetes; order Glomerales; family Glomeraceae; genus Funneliformis; species Funneliformis caledonium. Next base: position 4,969 of record CAJVPQ010001166.1, read on the forward strand.
TCGTAAGAACCGCTTAATATCCCTAATGGAAACAAAGCTTTAGTTGTATACAGTTCTTTAGTATATGTATTTATAAACAATTGTAAGCAGAAGGAATTTATTGAATAAAATTGAAGTAATTGTGACAATATATTTATTAATCAATTATAATCAGTATTGCCTCAAAGTCCTCATTCTACACTTTCACAATGTCAATATATAAAACTTAATAAATGCTAATCACTAATACAAAAAATATAAAGATAAAACAATAAGAAATCGGGATTTTAAAAATAAATAAATAAAAAATTATAATGTTAAAACTTCGAAAGCGAAAATATCGCGAAGAAATTAAGGATTTCCAACTTAGCTATATAAAAATAAAATAATAATTAGGACGGCTTGGCATCCTATCATCATGTCTCCTGGCTTTGTGCCAGCCTGGTATCCTACCATCCTGTCATCGTAACAACCTCCATCCAAATGATACTAGCTGCAAATATCGAAATCAAATCTACAAGCAAATTATGATGCTTTTTGAGCGGAATTATATTAGATGTAAAATTTTGCTAAAGTAAATTATTTTGGTATTTACAATACAAATTATGCACCTGTGGTAAATGATTTAAAAGCTGGAAAATATTGGTGATGAGTGTGATGTAATTAAAATCATATTTTTGGTAAAAAAAAAAAAAAAAAATATATATATATATTAAACAAAACGAGGTGGAATTTATTTAAATGTCCCTCGAGTAGCATGAAAACAATGATATACTTATGTATTTAATGATAAATTATATATATCATTTAGTTTATTTATTCAATTAAATTATGAAGTGAGCATTCTCATTTAGCCATAATGGCTAGAGATTATTTTGCAACAAGTGTATCAGTAGAAATAAGTTTTACTGGCAAAACTTATTTAATAGCAAGCACAGATATGGTTCTTAAAGCCAATACAATTCGTGCCTGTATGTATTTGAAATCCTGGTGAAAAATGATATAAATAAAGTTAGGATTAATAAAAAAAATAAAATTTTAAAATTCATTATCTGTATAAAGTAATTAATAATGTTTAGAAAATTTGGCATTTAATGTTGTCTTTAATAATTCGAGTTAACAATAATCAGGCAGGTCGAGTTAAAATTCCAGTTAAGCAATGATTGGGTCGAGTCAAATTTGAGTTTATAAATATTAACAGGTTCGAGTTCAATATGCTTCAAACTGATCTGACCCAATCCATATACTGAATGATTACTAGTACAATACCAAATTAATAAGCAAACTTTTATCCACATTTTACTCCAATTTCATAATGAAGGAGATTGTAGATTATTAAGTAAAACACTTTCTTAGAGCATTGAATTAATTTCATAAAATAAGATAGTGTAGTGAAAGGGAAGAAGAAAAGTGAACTAATGAAGCATTTAGTTTTTGCTTTACCAATTTACTTAAAATTTTTTTACTTAGATATAATAATACTCAGAATAATCTAGCAATCTAATTTTTAAACACTCGTAATATTAAATTAATACAGCAGTTCAAACTAATCAGAACCTGAAACCAAAAAAAAAAATAAAAAAATAACTTTTGAAAAAATAATTCAAAAGGGAATGCCTATCTATTCAACCTGAAATGATTGTACTCGAAAGTGCTCTAAAGAATTAAATTAAGTTAGTAAAATAAAAAATAAACAACTAAAATTAAAAAAGATTTAAACGAAAAAAATAAAAATAAAACTAATAATTAACACCTACCTATACTATATTCTAAAAGATTTATTCATTTTAACATCTTTTATCATGAGAACTATTATAGGTCACATTTATTTTACTGACAAATAATTCACTGACCATTATTTTACTGATAAAACAAATGTTTTTCAGACGATCATTTCACTGACATTTCAAAATACAATCAACTCTTTCTACAATGAATTTTGATATAACAAATTTTACAATATAACAGATTTTCAGTGTCAGACAGATTTTTAAATATAAAAAATCCTTACTATACCGAATTTAGTAATTAAAAATTCGAACTATATTTAAAGAATTAAAGTCAGAAAAATTTATACATAAAATGACTCTTTTTATAATAAATTTTCTCTATAATGAATTTTTTTTTTTTGATATAACGAAGTTTTGCTTAAAATGAATTTTACTAGATTTATGTATATAAAATTTTGTAATTCTCTGCACCTAGTTTTTAAATAAAATTAAAAATAAATAAATATTCATATTACACATTGTATTTTGTGTTTCATATTTTTTTTTACATATTTTATTTTTTATGCGTTTTTTTTTCTTTATATAATGCCTATAATGCCAAAGTAAACTCAAAGAAATAACTTAATCAACCTACTAACAAACAAGATAAACCATGAAAGTCTCTTACAGCTGCACAAAAAAAGAACTTTGTTTGAAAAAAATATTATCACCTTATTTAAAACAAAAAGACTTAGCTAATGAATATAATGTTAGTGAAGATATGGTAAGTAACATTTTAAAGGAGAAAGACCATTGACTTTCTGTGAATACAATTCATATCAAGCCAATTTGAAATGTGATAAGAAAACTCCATTTCCTCTTATTGAAGAAGCGTTAGTAATATGAGTAGATAACGCACTTAAAGCTAGTCTTATTATTACTGGCGATATTCTTTCAATAAAAGCCTTAAGTTTTGCTTTTTAATTAAAGGAGAATAAGTTTAAAAAGTCTAGTGGTTGAGTGGATAACTTTAAAAAATGATACAACCTTAAATAGTATTATATACACGGAAAAGCTACAAATGCGTCGCTCAAAGATCTCAAAACAATGAGAGAGAATCTCTGGCAAATATTAAAAGAATATAGTCCTGAAGATATATTCAATTATGATGAAACAGGACTATTTTAGAAGATGAAACTATGTCGAACGATATTCAATGAATAATATCAAGAAATGAACAATTAAAGGATTGTGTAATGATTTTACTTACAAGCAATGCAATGGAAAGTGAAAAGCTGACGCCTTTGTTTATATATAAGTATGAAAATCCTAGGATTATTAAAAATATTGATAAAAGAATGCTTATGGTTAAATACTATTAGAACTAAAAAAGTTGAATTCAGATTTCAATCTAGAACAATTACATTAAAAAACTCAATACAAAAATGAGAAGACAAAATCAAAAAATTATCCTTTTGTAGATAATGCTCTGATACACGCTCTTTATAAAACTACCTGCCTGACTAATATTATCATTCAATCCCTCTCCCAAATACCACTGCATACCTCCACCTTATAATCAAGATATCATAAATAGTTTTAATGTAAAAAATGTAATTGATTTAATAATTCTTTAGTTAAAATATAATTGACATTAACTTTATTTATACTTAATTCTATTCAACTTATTTTAGGCATAATACCGAAAGCTTTATTTATAAAATTGGATTAAAACTTTGATAAATTTAATGAATACCGTATTGAACCTCTGAAATTGATATTAAAAAGTATATAAAATACGTTACATAAGCATAGAATAACGTTACAAATAAAATGATTGAAAATTGTTAGGTGAAAGCAGATATTTTACCTAAATATAATTATAAAAATGAGGATAAAATTGGTAATGATATATTACTTGAACTTAAACGGTTAAAGGAGATGGAAAAAGTTCAAGTATTTAATCGATAAACTAAATTTTAACAATCCTTTTTTCGCTGAAAAATTTGTCAAGTATGATAAGTCTAAAATTATAGATGAAATGATATCTGATGAAAAAAATTTAAAAGCAGTTTACCTAATCAAAAAAATGAAAAAAAGAAAGATTTTTTATCACCAATAATTACTTCTAGAAAAGTAATTAAGGCTTATGATAAATAACTTTATATTTGAAGCAGCAAGAAAAATCTTTTGACATGAAAAAGAAAGAGTTAAGATCTATTAAAAAGCTTAGAAAAGAAGCTTTAAAATAACAGTTTATCTCTTCTAAACAAACTAATCTTGATAAATTTATTACTATAATAGAATAGTAATTTAAAAGGTTATGCAATAATGTTTACAGTTTTTTTTTTTTATTTTTTAAGGAATAAAAGAACATCATAATCACAAGAAATTTTGATGTATTAACTAAATAATATTCCTGTGATCGTGTTAAAATTTTGTTAAATTTTGTTAAAATTGTATCAAGAAATCATATTGTTTTTTATTAATTTTTAACTAATTTTATTGAACTTGTGTTAAAATTGCTTATTGATTTTTTTACTAAATTGTGGTGAATAATTTTATAATGATTTTTTATTTATCACTGAAGTAATGATTTGTTATTGTTGATCTACTCTGATTATCTGATGTATTATATTTATTAATTTGCGTAAGTTATTTTTAAATTGATCTAATTTTTATAAATAATACAATGTATTATTATTTTGACTTTTTATTTTTATACAAATCAGAATTTTTGATCACGAAAAGTTCTTTATATATTATTTCAATTATGAGTTTTGCTTATTATATTTGGATTAATCTAATTTTTATAAATAATACAATGCACAATTATAATATGATGCTTATATTATTATTTTGACTTTTTGTTTTAATACAAATCAGAATTTCAATCAAGATTGTATTATTTCAATCATTAGTAAAGAATTTCACAAAATATCAAATTAATAGATAAATTTATTTATAAAGGAAAGTATTTTTTACCATCATATAATTTTCACCTTTTGAAATTTAAATCAACTTTTAAATAACTTTAATTTACTCCATTAAATCATATTTTTTTACAAACACAAAAATGACTACAAAAATCATTTTGGAGAATAATGAAATTGACTTATTAATTGAGAAAAAAGAAGGAGAAATAAAGAGTATTATGTAAAGTACAAAGGTAATAAGATAGAGTTCTGAAAGAGTGTAGCTTGACAAATCAATTCAAGATTCAATATAGCATATTTAACTCATCAATGCGAGTTAAAATGGAGGAGTATGAGATTACAATGTAAATAAATAAATGAATAATAATATAATGATAAATATAATTTAACAGTACAGTCCTCAGCGAAAAGAATAGCGGAAAGTTTTTTTGAATAATAAAAGTTTTTAATAAATAAATTTCAAAAATTTTTTTATTCTCAAATGCTTTTGATTAAGAAATTATACACTCAAAAAATAAAATATAAAAAGTATTCTCCTTCTCTATCAATCTGGATTTAAATCAAATTAAAATACTAAAAAAATTAGAAAGTTAGCCTTTTTTTTCATATTAATAAGTCAATTTCATTATTCTCCAAAATGATTTTTGTAGTCATTTTTGTGTTTGTAAAAAAATATGATTTAATGGAGTAAATTAAAGTTATTTAAAAGTTGATTTAAATTTCAAAAGGTGAAAATTATATGATGGTAAAAAATACTTTCCTTTATAAATAAATTTATCTATTAATTTGATATTTTGTGAAATTCTTTACTAATGATTGAAATAATACAATCTTGATTGAAATTCTGATTTGTATTAAAACAAAAAGTCAAAATAATAATATAAGCATCATATTATAATTGTGCATTGTATTATTTATAAAAATTAGATTAATCCAAATATAATAAGCAAAACTCATAATTGAAATAATATATAAAGAACTTTTCGTGATCAAAAATTCTGATTTGTATAAAAATAAAAAGTCAAAATAATAATACATTGTATTATTTATAAAAATTAGATCAATTTAAAAATAACTTACGCAAATTAATAAATATAATACATCAGATAATCAGAGTAGATCAACAATAACAAATCATTACTTCAGTGATAAATAAAAAATCATTATAAAATTATTCACCACAATTTAGTAAAAAAATCAATAAGCAATTTTAACACAAGTTCAATAAAATTAGTTAAAAATTAATAAAAAACAATATGATTTCTTGATACAATTTTAACAAAATTTAACAAAATTTTAACACGATCACAGGAATATTATTTAGTTAATACATCAAAATTTCTTGTGATTATGATGTTCTTTTATTCCTTAAAAAATAAAAAAAAAAAACTGTAAACATTATTGCATAACCTTTTAAATTACTATTCTATTATAGTAATAAATTTATCAAGATTAGTTTGTTTAGAAGAGATAAACTGTTATTTTAAAGCTTCTTTTCTAAGCTTTTTAATAGATCTTAACTCTTTCTTTTTCATGTCAAAAGATTTTTCTTGCTGCTTCAAATATAAAGTTATTTATCATAAGCCTTAATTACTTTTCTAGAAGTAATTATTGGTGATAAAAAATCTTTCTTTTTTTCATTTTTTTGATTAGGTAAACTGCTTTTAAATTTTTTTCATCAGATATCATTTCATCTATAATTTTAGACTTATCATACTTGACAAATTTTTCAGCGAAAAAAGGATTGTTAAAATTTAGTTTATCGATTAAATACTTGAACTTTTTCCATCTCCTTTAACCGTTTAAGTTCAAGTAATATATCATTACCAATTTTATCCTCATTTTTATAATTATATTTAGGTAAAATATCTGCTTTCACCTAACAATTTTCAATCATTTTATTTGTAACGTTATTCTATGCTTATGTAACGTATTTTATATACTTTTTAATATCAATTTCAGAGGTTCAATACGGTATTCATTAAATTTATCAAAGTTTTAATCCAATTTTATAAATAAAGCTTTCGGTATTATGCCTAAAATAAGTTGAATAGAATTAAGTATAAATAAAGTTAATGTCAATTATATTTTAACTAAAGAATTATTAAATCAATTACATTTTTTACATTAAAACTATTTATGATATCTTGATTATAAGGTGGAGGTATGCAGTGGTATTTGGGAGAGGGATTGAATGATAATATTAGTCAGGCAGGTAGTTTTATAAAGAGCGTGTATCAGAGCATTATCTACAAAAGGATAATTTTTTGATTTTGTCTTCTCATTTTTGTATTGAGTTTTTTAATGTAATTGTTCTAGATTGAAATCTGAATTCAACTTTTTTAGTTCTAATAGTATTTAACCATAAGCATTCTTTTATCAATATTTTTAATAATCCTAGGATTTTCATACTTATATATAAACAAAGGCGTCAGCTTTTCACTTTCCATTGCATTGCTTGTAAGTAAAATCATTACACAATCCTTTAATTGTTCATTTCTTGATATTATTCATTGAATATCGTTCGACATAGTTTCATCTTCTAAAATAGTCCTGTTTCATCATAATTGAATATATCTTCAGGACTATATTCTTTTAATATTTGCCAGAGATTCTCTCTCATTGTTTTGAGATCTTTGAGCGACGCATTTGTAGCTTTTCCGTGTATATAATACTATTTAAGGTTGTATCATTTTTTAAAGTTATCCACTCAACCACTAGACTTTTTAAACTTATTCTCCTTTAATTAAAAAGCAAAACTTAAGGCTTTTATTGAAAGAATATCGCCAGTAATAATAAGACTAGCTTTAAGTGCGTTATCTACTCATATTACTAACGCTTCTTCAATAAGAGGAAATGGAGTTTTCTTATCACATTTCAAATTGGCTTGATATGAATTGTATTCACAGAAAGTCAATGGTCTTTCTCCTTTAAAATGTTACTTACCATATCTTCACTAACATTATATTCATTAGCTAAGTCTTTTTGTTTTAAATAAGGTGATAATATTTTTTTCAAACAAAGTTCTTTTTTTGTGCAGCTGTAAGAGACTTTCATGGTTTATCTTGTTTGTTAGTAGGTTGATTAAGTTATTTCTTTGAGTTTACTTTGGCATTATAGGCATTATATAAAGAAAAAAAAACGCATAAAAAATAAAATATGTAAAAAAAAATATGAAACACAAAATACAATGTGTAATATGAATATTTATTTATTTTTAATTTTATTTAAAAACTAGGTGCAGAGAATTACAAAATTTTATATACATAAATCTAGTAAAATTCATTTTAAGCAAAACTTCGTTATATCAAAAAAAAAAAATTCATTATAGAGAAAATTTATTATAAAAAGAGTCATTTTATGTATAAATTTTTCTGACTTTAATTCTTTAAATATAGTTCGAATTTTTAATTACTAAATTCGGTATAGTAAGGATTTTTTATATTTAAAAATCTGTCTGACACTGAAAATCTGTTATATTGTAAAATTTGTTATATCAAAATTCATTGTAGAAAGAGTTGATTGTATTTTGAAATGTCAGTGAAATGATCGTCTGAAAAACATTTGTTTTATCAGTAAAATAATGGTCAGTGAATTATTTGTCAGTAAAATAAATGTGACCTATAATAGTTCTCATGATAAAAGATGTTAAAATGAATAAATCTTTTAGAATATAGTATAGGTAGGTGTTAATTATTAGTTTTATTTTTATTTTTTTCGTTTAAATCTTTTTTAATTTTAGTTGTTTATTTTTTATTTTACTAACTTAATTTAATTCTTTAGAGCACTTTCGAGTACAATCATTTCAGGTTGAATAGATAGGCATTCCCTTTTGAATTATTTTTTCAAAAGTTATTTTTTTATTTTTTTTTTTGGTTTCAGGTTCTGATTAGTTTGAACTGCTGTATTAATTTAATATTACGAGTGTTTAAAAATTAGATTGCTAGATTATTCTGAGTATTATTATATCTAAGTAAAAAAATTTTAAGTAAATTGGTAAAGCAAAAACTAAATGCTTCATTAGTTCACTTTTCTTCTTCCCTTTCACTACACTATCTTATTTTATGAAATTAATTCAATGCTCTAAGAAAGTGTTTTACTTAATAATCTACAATCTCCTTCATTATGAAATTGGAGTAAAATGTGGATAAAAGTTTGCTTATTAATTTGGTATTGTACTAGTAATCATTCAGTATATGGATTGGGTCAGATCAGTTTGAAGCATATTGAACTCGAACCTGTTAATATTTATAAACTCAAATTTGACTCGACCCAATCATTGCTTAACTGGAATTTTAACTCGACCTGCCTGATTATTGTTAACTCGAATTATTAAAGACAACATTAAATGCCAAATTTTCTAAACATTATTAATTACTTTATACAGATAATGAATTTTAAAATTTTATTTTTTTTATTAATCCTAACTTTATTTATATCATTTTTCACCAGGATTTCAAATACATACAGGCACGAATTGTATTGGCTTTAAGAACCATATCTGTGCTTGCTATTAAATAAGTTTTGCCAGTAAAACTTATTTCTACTGATACACTTGTTGCAAAATAATCTCTAGCCATTATGGCTAAATGAGAATGCTCACTTCATAATTTAATTGAATAAATAAACTAAATGATATATATAATTTATCATTAAATACATAAGTATATCATTGTTTTCATGCTACTCGAGGGACATTTAAATAAATTCCACCTCGTTTTGTTTAATATATATATATATTTTTTTTTTTTTTTTTTACCAAAAATATGATTTTAATTACATCACACTCATCACCAATATTTTCCAGCTTTTAAATCATTTACCACAGGTGCATAATTTGTATTGTAAATACCAAAATAATTTACTTTAGCAAAATTTTACATCTAATATAATTCCGCTCAAAAAGCATCATAATTTGCTTGTAGATTTGATTTCGATATTTGCAGCTAGTATCATTTGGATGGAGGTTGTTACGATGACAGGATGGTAGGATACCAGGCTGGCACAAAGCCAGGAGACATGATGATAGGATGCCAAGCCGTCCTAATTATTATTTTATTTTTATATAGCTAAGTTGGAAATCCTTAATTTCTTCGCGATATTTTCGCTTTCGAAGTTTTAACATTATAATTTTTTATTTATTTATTTTTAAAATCCCGATTTCTTATTGTTTTATCTTTATATTTTTTGTATTAGTGATTAGCATTTATTAAGTTTTATATATTGACATTGTGAAAGTGTAGAATGAGGACTTTGAGGCAATACTGATTATAATTGATTAATAAATATATTGTCACAATTACTTCAATTTTATTCAATAAATTCCTTCTGCTTACAATTGTTTATAAATACATATACTAAAGAACTGTATACAACTAAAGCTTTGTTTCCATTAGGGATATTAAGCGGTTCTTACGATTTAAGAGATTACTAACTCTAATATATAATAAATAACCCCATCAAAGAAATGTAACAAATATTTTATAATTAATTTGTAAAAATAGAAAATGATATTCAAAATTGGCAATTTTTATGGGACCGCCAAGTATGAGACCGGTTCAAGGGACCCGGTCCTAAATCTTAAAATTTCAAATTCCGGGAATCCATGAGGGTTTATTATTTATTTTCATTAAATAATTAAGTAAAAACATTATAATAGACAGGTTTAATAATAAGTTTGATAAAAATAATTCTTTGTAATTTTCTTGAGACTTTTGGGATCGCTTAAAATCCCTAGTTTTCCATTTTGGTAGCTCCTTTTTAAATAATGTCGATCCTATTGTGAATAAAAATTAAACTTAAACTTAATGTGGTAACGAACTCCTTGGGATTTAGTATCTGAAATCATGAAGAAACGAAATTTGCGTAAAAAATTTTGAAGAAACTTATTTGAGTTAAAAACGGTAACGATACCTTAATTTAAAAATAAAAATTATTAAATTAAAGATTTTTGGAAATTAAGAGGTTGGACATGAGGTAATTCTTTTCCATTTTGAATGGTTTATAAATATTTTTTACATTTACATTGAAGAATAATAAATGTCGATCCATGCAAGAATGGGTTAGATCATTGAAAAATAGATGAGTATTTATGGAAATTTCATTGTCGTTATAAATATGGGAAAATTTAACCCAAGGGCTGAATTGTCCTTGCATAAAAAGTATACCGTATTATCCTTGAAACAATTGTAAAAACTCTCATTACACAATGGTTTTAAAAAAAAATTTAGAAAAATCCGTAAAAGACTTGGAAACTAGAATTAAGGAATTAGAACAAAGTAACGAAGGGTTACGTTTGAAATTCAAAGATTTAGAGGAAAAGTTCAAAGCAAAACAAGAAACTATTAATAAATTAGAAGAAATGGTTAAGGAACGAGATGAAATAAACAAAGTCAACCAAGAAATTATTAACAAATTAGAAAAAAGGATCAGAAACCTTGAATCATTTATCTATGATGATACTGTTGTTAGTTTAACCATTACGGATACAAATAAGGATGACATATTAAATGCCTTAGGTGGATTGCAAAGATATCGAAAATTAGCAAAACTCAATTGTGAAATTACCAGCTTACCAACTTTACCCAAATCCATAACGGAACTTAAATGCTCTAATACTAAAATATCCATCCTACCAACTTTACCCAACTCCATAAAGACACTTGCTTGCTCTCATACTTCAATAACTTTCCTATCAACACTACCCAACTCCATAACGAAACTTGATTGCTCTAATACTCCAATATTTATCCTAACAACTTTACCCACCTCCTTAACGGTACTCAAATGTTATTGCACCGAATTAAATAGATTACCAACTTTACCCAATTCCTTAACGGAACTTGATTGCTCTTTTACTCCAATAACTATCCTACCAACTTTACCTACCTCCTTAACGAAACTCAATTGTTCTGATACTCCAATAACTATCCTACCAACTTTCCCCAACTCCTTAAAGGAACTTTATTGCTCTAATACTCAAATAAATATCCTACCAACTTTACCCAACTCTTTAACAAAACTTTATTGTTATAATATTCCAATAACTCACCTACAAACTTTACCCAACTCCTTAATGGAACTCGAATGTTATAATACTAAAATAAATAGCTTACCAACTTTACCCAATTCCATAACGAAACTTGATTGCTCCAATACTCCAATATTTATTCTAACAATTTTACCCACCTCCTTAACGGTACTCATATGTTATAATACTAAAATACATACCATACCAACTTTACCCAACTCCATAACGACACTTGATTGCTCTAATACTCTAATAACTTTCCTACCAACTTTACCAAACTCCTTAACGGAACTTAATTGCTCTTCCACTCAAATAACCATCCTACCAACTTTACCCAACTCCCTAACGATACTCAAATGTTATTGCACTGAATTAAATAGATTACCAACTTTACCCAACTCCTTAACGGGACTTGATTGCTCATTTACTTCAATAACTGTCCTACCAACTTTACCCAACTCCTTAACGGCGCTTAACTGCGCTCGTACTCAAATAGATAGCTTACCAGCACTGCCCAACTCCATAACGAAACTTAATTGCTCGATTACTACAATAACAATCCTGCCAACTTTACCCAACTCTTTAACGACACTTGCCTGCTCTCATACTTCAATAACTAACCTACCAACGCTATCCAACTCCTTAACAATACTCAGTTGTCAGCATACTCCAATAACTATCCTACCAACTTTACCCAACTCCTTAACTGAACTCAGATGTTATAACACTAAAATAAATAGCTTGCCAATTTTACCCGATTCCTTATCAATTCTTAATTGCTCTGATACTCAAATAACTATCCTACCAACTTTACCTACCTCTTTAACAAAATTTTATTGTTCTGATACCCCTATAACTATCCTACCAACTTTACCCAACTCCTTAACGGAACTCGATTGTTATAACACTAAAATAAATAGCTTGCCAAATTTACCTGATTCCTTAAAAGACATCAGACCTCAATCTTTCAAAACTCAATAATTCAAAAACAATCACTGTACTTACTCACAAACTTTAACCTTCTATATTTTTTTCTTTGCATGATAAACTTTATTTGAATATTCAAAATTAAAGCTCTAAAGTTTAATTTTGATTATTTAAGAAAAATTTTGCAACGATTACTTTCGTTGATATTTATAATAGATGATTTGTTAATATTATTCCACCTTAAGAATAAATGTTTTTATTAAGTAAATTAAATTAAATCAATATTATAGTTTCAAATATGAAATTACGCATTTAGACATTGTTTATATTTAAGAAAATAAGGATCATTAAAATATTTATCTCTCGCAATATAATGGAAAAAAGAAATTTACCTCTCAATCCGTATTTTTTATACTTCATTCTCGGATTATTTTTTTTTTTTTATCAATCAACATCGATATTACTTATTATACGTCTAATTTATTGAATACCATCGATACGACTTATTAAAATGTCTCTTCTTCTTATTTAAAATAATTTTCTAATTATTTATTGAATAAGCTGTAGAACAACTTAAATACAGAAACATGTTTTTGGGTGATTTCTAGAGAAACAAATTTAATGTTTTTTTTCGTGTATTATGATACAAACTCAACTAAATCCATCTTATTTCAGAGAAGCTTTTATACGTAACATTTGTAATATCTTTAGGATTCATTGATCTTTTATTACAAACTATTAAAATTAATCTAGCAGATTACGATTTATTGTTAAATCGAAACTTTGATTTAACAAACTTTAATTGTTAATGCTCCTATGTAATAGATATAATAAATAATGGTTCAAGTTATGTGACTTGAATCACGAAGGGCATTTAAATAAATTCCACCTCGTTTTGTTCAATATTTGTTTTTTTACCAAAATTATGATTTAAATTACATCCATCTCACCACTAATATTTCACAGTTTCATGATTTGTATTGTAAATATCAAAAATAGATTCTTTAGCATAATGTTACATCTAATATAATTCCGCCGAAAACATCATAATTCTCTTGTAGATTTGATTTCGATATTTGCAGCTAGTCCTTTGTAGATCATTTTGACGATGCCAACCTAATTATTTTTCTTTTATATAAATATGAATTGGAAATCCTTAATTCCTTTCGCGATATTTTCGCTGTCGTTTTAACATCATAATTTCTTATTTGTAACCGTTTATTTTAAAATCCCAATTCTTATTATTTATTTTTATATTTTTGTATTTGCGCATTTGTTTAGTTTAATATATTGACATTACGAAAAGTGTAGAGCGCCGACGTTGAGGCGACACTGATTAATTGATTATTAAATAATTTATATATTGTCACAATTACTTCAATTTTAAGAACTGAATACAACAATAACGAATAAAGCTTTGTTTCCATTAGGGATATTTAAATCGATTTACGAATGGCGCAGTAGCTGCGTAAAATTATTGAAAATATTGAAAATGTCGATAATGTCAAAAATGTCATTTATATTAATTATAATAATCTTTGTTAAAGTAATTATATTAGTTTTCGTTTTTATATTTGTTTTATTATATATATTTATTAGATTTATTATAATTTTTATTTTTGATATATTCGTTATTTTTATGTTTGATATATATTATTATATTTATTTCAAATTATTATTTAGAAATTTTGTATATAAACCCCGGTAATCCGCTTTGTTTAAAAAGAAGGTTGACGAGTCTTAAGAGACGTCCGAAATCTTGAGTTAATAAATTTCCAAGTTACAATTTCAAACTTTATCGTGTCTCCATATAGACTGACTAATAACAAACTACACAAAGAATCGTATAAAGTAAATAGTTATAATCTTTCTTAGGACGAACCTTAGTTAGATTTAATCGTTGTTTGGTTAACCTGGTTTCGGTTTAAATTCGGGTTAACACCGGTTCTTACGTTTCAATAGATCAGAGAAGACTAATCACTTATCTATAATAAGTAACCCATCAAAGAATTAACAAATATTTTATAGAAAGCGAAAATGATATTCAAAATTGGCAATTTTTATGGGACTAATAAGTATGTGAGACTTGGTTCAAGGGACCCAGTCCTAAATCTTAAAATTTTAAATTCTGGGATTCCCAAGAGGGTCTATAATAGACAAGTTTAATATAAATTTGATAAAAATAATTCTTTGTAATTTTCTTAGACTTTTAGGATCGCTTAAAATCCCTAGTTTCCATTTTGGTCAATCCTTTTATCTTTTATGTCGATCAAATTATAGATTTTTTGGCAATAACCTCAGTTGTACCTTACGGAGTACAGTCCGACGATCTTTTGAGTGCAGTCATGCGAATTTTATGCAGACTGAATAAATTTTAATAAGACTTGGCCACCATCAGACTGAGATAACCATGCTGAGTCTTGTAATGT
>CAJVPQ010001167.1:0-19947 GCA_910591825.1 Funneliformis caledonium
AGTTATAGATATAGATAGTGATTCAGCTGATGAATTAGATGAATTAGAAGATGATGATGAATTGTAAAATAAAATTTATTTTGAAATAAAATATGAAATATAATAAATTTTTTTCAAATTTGGGTGATGCTTATTTTTGTTTTTCAAGTTTTTGTGCTGAAAGTTGAGGTGATGCTTAAAATCAGAAGGATACGGTAATCAATTTTCTTGAATAATAATAAATTATTCAATATAAATCATTTAAGAAGAATAATAATAGGTTATTTTAATTAAATAATAATGAATCTTTTAATTAGTAAATTATTATAATAAGGTTAATTAAATATATTATTAATTATTTTTATATTATTTTTATAATTTAATAATATTTAATATTATTTAATTAATAAATAAAAAATTTTTTCTTTTTGAATCAAATCTAGTTAAATTAATTTAAATGAAAATTTAATTAATGCAAAATTTTGATTAATCTAAATTAACTATAAAATACAAATTGCATTTCAATTATTTGAAAGTTTTTTAAAATAATTTCAAATAATATCAAAATGATTTTAGATATTAAATGTTATTTTAAATATCAAATTAATTTTTAAATCAAAAATCAATTTAGAAACTAAATCATTTTAGATATTTGATATTAAATATTTTTTTTTACATTTTTCTTTTTTTTATTTTTTGGTTTTTTCAATATTTTTAAATTTTTTTGATTATATAAGCTTTAGTTTTATTTATTGTGTTCTTTTTTTTTAATTTATTTTATTTATTTTTAAATAAATAATCAATTAATAAGATCAATTAAAATAATTAATAATAATAATTAAAATGATATTTGAATTGATTATTAATATTCAAAATCAATTCAATATCTAAAATAAATTTTGATTTTTGTTATTCAAAATTAATTTTATTTTTCAAATATTAATTATGATATTTCAAAAATTTGAATTACAAACAACTATTTAAATATTTTATTTTTAAATAGAAACCCTAGACCTAACTATTTTAAATCAGATTAAATCTGATTTGTTTAGAATTCTAAAATAGTAAATTAAATTAATCAAAAATTAAATATAAGAATTATGTATTTTTTTTTTAAAAAAAATGATTTTAAATTTTAATGTTTATAATAAATTTAAAAAATATATTAAATTAATATAATATGGGTATTTTTTTAATTATAAAGTAAAAAATATATTTAATATATTTTTAATTACTTAAATATTTTAATAATATTATTTTTTATAAAGATATAAATAAATAATAAAATAGAATTTTATAGATTTTATATTTATTAAAAATAACAGTTTTTCTTTTTTTTTTTTATTGCAAAAAATTATATATAAATAAATAAATAAGATTTTTTTTAAAGTTATATTAAAAAAAAAAAAATAATAATTTTATTATAAAAATATTTTTATTAAATTAAACTTCATTATATAAAAGTTTACTTAAATAAAATACTATAAAATTCTGAAAACTATTCATAATTAATTTTGATATATAAGATTCTAATTTTATAAATAATGAAAAATTATTCAGAAATTAAAAGAAAAATTTTTCAGCAAATTGTGGAATTCCTTAAAAGAGAAAATTTCGAATGAAACGAAATAAGAAATTTCGGATTTTGCCAATTTGCCAATAAATTGTGAAATTCCAAAAGAGAAAAATTCGAGTGAAACGAAATAAGGAATTTCAGAATTTTGCCAATAAATTGTGAATATTAGAATAGAAGTATTTTCGATTCTAATCCTTCTTTAAATTCTTCTTCAAATTCTATTTTTATATTTTCTAAAGGATTATATAGAAGAATTATATTATTATTGTTTTTTTCAAAAAAAAAAGAACCGAACCTACTTTCTCTAGAATTTATCTTTAAAAGCCATTTCAAGAAATGAATGTATATGATTTTTAACAGGCTTCTATGACTCGATACATCTGTGATAAATATGTCAAGGCTATTTATAAATGTTGCCAATTGGTTTTCATGTCGAGTGTTCAAGAATAAAAGTCCTCTTTTCTGGTGATCTAATACATCATTCCCAATTAGGTTACAATTATTTAAGGAATCTAATAAATAACATAAATATGTTAATAAAGTTTTTTTCCTTTTTTCTTTGTAATTCCTTTCCATTTATAAAAATTTACTTTTAAAGTCGTTTCAAACAAAAATTTCCAAAAAAAAATCTTTTAAATAAATAAAAAGTAATTGACATTCTTTTTCTTCTCCCTCATCTCTAGAATTTATTTACCTTCAAGAATTTTTCAAGGAAAATATGATAAAAAAAAAAAAAAAAAAAAAATGTAATGGAGCAGAGTTTAAATAAGAGCGATAATTTTTTTTTTTTTGACGGAAAGACTGCATATAAATCATGTGTCGGCATTTAACATTTATTAAAATATGAAAAATCACGTGATATATGGATTTAGTTTATTCAACTGATTTCAATTTGGATTAAAATACATGGAAATATGATTTCCCCGTCAAGATTAAAAGTACAAAAAGTTTGCTTTAAAATTCCCGAATTCCCAAATTTATTATTTTTTCGGTCCAGATGTAATTTTGACGTTAATTCCGTCAATATTAATATTTCCTTTCTCGAGGGCTTGAAGAAAATGTTGACGATTCTTGAAATAAGCGAATGCATATGGAGACTGTAAAATAAAAAAGAAATAAATTATCAATAAGACATACATTTTTTTTTAATATATATATATATATAAATAAGTGAAATACTTTTGGATCTGGTTGAGAAATTTCATGAATAGGACCAAACGATCTTTCAAGATGAATTTTCAACATTTTAGGAGTTAATGATGGTTTAACATTTCTAAGAAATACTTTAAATTCATATTTTCCTCCTATAAAAAAAGATAAATAAAATTAGATTCAAAAATGTTATTTCATTAAAAAAAAAAAATTTTTTTTTAAAAAAAAAAAAAAAAAAAAACAAAAAACAAAAAAAAAAAAAAAAGCTTACGAAATTATTTCTTTTTTAATCTTACCTCCTTCTCCTTTAAGTTTGCTAATATCATTTTCCAACGTTTGAATTTTTTCATACATCATATCAATTAGTTGTTGTTGACTTTTAGTTAGTCTTGCTTGATCTTCAATAATTTGTTGCTTGCCATCAATTAATCTTGATTGGTCTCTATTAATTTGTCGTTGCGTTAAAAGTTGCTCTTGCAATTCTGAACAACAAGGATTCATCTTGAAAAACTTATAATTTTATAAAAACAAATTTTATTTACAAAAAAAAAATCTAATTGGAAAAAAAACAAATGATGACTATAAAATGCCAAATTCTATAAAATGATTTCTTAATGCAGTAACAATCAATCATATGACAGCATGTTTCACAGAAGATCATAACATTCCATGCAATGCATTCCGAAATACAGTATTATTTATGGATTGTTTGTGTAACCGTTTCAAAAACTTGTCCAAAAACTTTAAAAATGAATTTTTATTAATGTTGCATAATATTTGTACACAAATCCGATTATGATTTGTTTATTAAATGTTCATTGGAATAGTGGGTTATAAATATTAGATTTCTTCATCATCGTCCGAAGTTAATTCCTCTACAATTAGGTTTGCACTTGGCCAAAGTCCTTGTTCGTTTTGTATTTCTTTGAATTTATCCGCATGATGAACAGTACGAGGATACGGAGATACTAATAGAAAGTTAAATGTGTGTGTATAATCCGCCGATGGTTCAGATACATTTGAGGATGAAGACTTGTCTCGTAAATTATATGTATCAACAAAATTATAAACCGTCTACATCAAAGAAGGAAGATTTTATCTAAAATCTATATATTATGTGAAACTTATTAAAAATATTTATAAACACGTCTCTCACCTCAACAGTATCAGTTGCTCTGAATTTTCTTACTACTCTCTCTCCATTGGCTAACCTAAAGCTCAATTTTGCCACCTCGGTTTCTTCTGGGCGTGGCTCATCTGGTAAATTTTTTAAAGTCCATCGTCTCCAATTTTCTCTGTTTAATGCAAGCAATTGTCGCGCTTCCTTTTCTTTTCTCGCACGCTCTTCGGCCAATCTTTGCGCTTCGACCAATTCACGTGCCTTCCTTTCCTTTTCCTGATCTGCCCTTAATGAAGCTAAATACGCATCATCTTGTTGGGCACGTATTTCTCTTGCAGCTTCGTGCTCTGCACGCTCATTCCTAATCCTCTGAAGACTTGGTCCGTTACGATCAATCGATAAAGTAAGTCTAGCTATCAGATTCTCTGGAGATGAATATCCTAAATGCAAAATTATGTTAATCATCAATTTTAAGAATAAAACATATATAATCGTTTAATTTACCTTCAAAACGGTCTACAACAAACAACCTTGGACTTGATCCAGCGCTTCCTTGAGGTATTTGAGCGACAATTACAGCAACAAATGGAAACGTAGTTGCTTTATATGTCAAACTTGCTAATAATAATAATAACGTTAAAAATAAATGCTAATTTTATAGTAATTAAAGTAAAAAAGGCAAACCTTGGTAAGCTTCCGGATCCTTTATGTCCCCTGCCCATACTAATACATTGTGTTCGCGGAGAAACGTTAGTAATATATCAGATATTAACGTCTCGCTGATATGTTTTATATATCAATAATTAACAGAATTAATAGATAAAATAGATATATCAAAGATAAAATAAAAAATCAAAAATATATACCGATTGAATTTAGCAGTGTTATCATGTTCACCTGTTTGAAGTATCACCATTGCAAACCTGAGATCACGTTTTGCTCTTTCTAAGGCCTAATTAGATCAAGTCAAAATAGCATTCATGTTTAATAATTCTTTTTAACACAAAGAACATAAATTATTATAAATGAATTATTACCTCTGAGAGAGTTCCGTGGAAAAAATCTGGATGTACATCACCATATTTTTCTTCAAATTTTTGGATAAACTGTGTGGCTAAGTGTGAATCTCTTCGGTTTGCTTGGTCGTCTGTGATTACTGGTCTTGGAATAAGAAAGTAAAGCACTGCATTCAGAATTCCCGTGAACAAATTAAAACAAGCATTTATTATGGCCATTAGATCCATGTTGTATTTTCATACAAGAAAGTCTTTTACGAAAAAAATTCAATAGTAAAAAAAAATTTTTTTTTCCTCCTTTAACGAACGGTTCTCGAATTGTATCAAATAGGTTTAAAAAGGTAAAGGAAGCTAATTAACAAAAATAGGCCTTCTATGAATACAGTAAACCGGTATTTTATTTCGCGGTAAATTTTTAACGTGTAAAAATGTAAATTTATATGATTTAATTTCCATATGATCGAGGTGCTACAACTAAAAGTCGTTCACCCACCTGATTTACAATCGCACAAACCAAAAAACAATTTGAACTTCACGTTCGCAACAGTTTTAGCCCATTGAACACATTGAATAAGCACAAATATTATATTTTGAACGTCGTACAGCTTTACTTTATAATTTTAGATCACACAGTATTGTTGTTTATTAAGATATCTAGCAGGCGTTTGACACACAGTACTTGGTTTTTTTTTTTCCTTTCGATAGGCAAAAATTCACTTTTGAGCTTGTATTAAGTTCTTTACTTAATTTCAAGAACTCATAAAGAGGTACGCGCTCTTTTATGTTACAGTCTATTCGAACCTAAGTTACGAATACTAATTTCCATCCTTGCCTAAATAAATAGATGTACATTCCAGACCACTCCAAGCTTGCTCCGGTTAATTCTCTTATTAAAAGGTTTGAAGCAAATCCAGACGAGACCCCCGGACAAGCTCAACCTCAAGCTCGTTCTCGTAGTCCAATTGGAAGAATATCACATGGTTTTGGAAATGTGTCAAAAACAGACGAAAAGGATGAACAAGAGAAAAGCGCTACCTCTTTAACTTCCATTAGTCCGGAAGGACGCACTGAGGTGAAGCAAGATGAAAATGCCAATAATAAAAATGAGGAGGAAGCCAATTTCGTTAAAGAGGTTGAAAAGGAAAAGGAGCAAGTTATTGTAACTTCTGCTATTGATGAAAATACTGAAGTGCATACAGAAGCAACTAACGAAACGGTAGAACAAAAAAATGTAGAAGTTCATACTGAAGAAAATAAAGAACCTAATGCTACAAACTTAGTTGTCCATGATGAGACTAAGGCACCCAAAAAGATTATTAAGAAGCCTTCTTCTTCATCAGTTAATCCTTCTCCAACCGTAAAGAAAGGTGCGCCTTCTAAGATTTCCACTCTTCCCAAGGGGAAGAAACCCACCGAAAAACCCAAAACAACAAGCGGAACGTCAACTGCTAGTAGCAAGACTACTGCCAATCCGCATACCTCTGCTCCATCAACAATAAAAAAAACAAATAAGCCAGCAGCAAAACCTACAACAACGGCACATTCCAAAACTACCACCACTGAAAAAACAAAACCACTTGCTAAAACCGCAGAGAGTTCATCACGCACCACTACCAAACCTTCCACAAAAACTTCTAGCACTACTAAAACTTCAGCTTCGACAGCCGAGAAAAAACAGCCTTCTAAGATTGCTTCTAAACCAGCTGGTACCGCTAGTGCAAAAACAGTAGCACCTAATGCTAAAGGTCTACCTAATAAAGGTGCTAAAAATCTTGTAAAGAAAACCGCAAAACCAGGTGAATCTAAGAAAGTAGAAGCAACAAAGAAGAAAGGGTCTGGTTCTGATACCGATAAGGTGAATGTCCAAAAGGTAGAATCTCACGCAGAAGAAGCTGAAGTAAAGTCTGAAGGGTCAAAGGAAAGTATTGAGGATGAGCATCACCGTGTTGAAATTCAGAGCGAGCATTCCGAATCTCCCGAATCTCATGTTGAAGTTTCAGAAGATAAATCTCATGTTGAAGATTCAGAAGAAAAGTCTCCTGTTAAAGTTGCTGAAGAATCCCATGAAATTCATGTAGAGTCCCGCGAAATTCATGACGAATCTGTTGAATCTGAACAAAATTCCTATGGAAAAGAAACAGTGACTTCTAATGTTCATGTTGAAGAAACTTCCACTTTAGAAACAGAAGAAACAAGCGAAAAGCAATCCAGTGAAACCGAAATTGCCACTGTTACTGAATCTCATTCAGATGTCACAAGCGATGAAATTCAAAAATCCGAGTTGGCTCAAGAATCCCCACAAACAAAACATATAGGTTCTGATGCCGTTGAAATTACACCTGTCGAAACAGTGGAAATCGAAAAGGAACCTTAGTTTATCTTTTTTATAATTGCTCATTTTATCTGCCATATTATCTTGTCGGATCTTTAGGTTTATTAAATTAACGGATCAAAAATTGAATAATGACGGAAATGCTTTTAAAATTACCGGATTAATTGGATATTGAAAGGGATTTGTAGTTTATTTCTGCTTTTTTATGAGGAATTTGTAGAACATTTCATTAGTTGAAATATAAGGTGAAAATTTCGGCGAAAGAATTTATTTTAACTTCAAAATGTTTTAATTCATTTGTAACTGTTATATTATTTGTCTGTGTATTGTAAAATTAGAAAGTGACAAAAAAAAAAAAAAATTTATAAAAAAATATGGATACAGTTTTTTTATGTGTATAATGATTTGTATTATAAATATCCTTTATTTTTATTTATTTATTTTTTTTTGTTCTTTGATTTAATTTTTTTTTTTTCTTTTTTTGATTGTAACATACCATTTTTATTATAAAATTATATATATATATATATATATATATATATATATGTTTTTATAAATGATTAAATTTACTTTTTTTTTTTAATTTGAAAGAATATTGTAAAATCAAAGAATTATTACCTGGTTTTATATATAATTTTAATAGATTAAAAAGAAATTTAAATACTTGTAATTTATTTGAAAAAAATAATCCGATTAAAAGATTTTATAAAAAATAATGTAGTTTTATATTAATATTTAAGTTATAATTTAAAGAAATATTTTACACCTAACCTATATTTTATATAATTACAATTATACTTGTTTGTTAATATGGAATTGTATAAGATAACGCGATAAAACAGCTGCTATAAGTGCCATAAATCCGCCAAACCTAAGGACCCATCCTACCCCATCATTGGTTTCAACATTTCCAACTTTTGAATTTACGAGTTTAAATATTATAGCACTAATTAAAGAAACGGCAAATTGAGGAAATACAATATACATATTATGAACACCGAGGATCATTCCTGCGTCAAATTCTTCTTCGATCTGTTCATTTGTATCAATTAGTTGAGACAATGAAGATGAAGCTAATGTTGAATCATTTTCAATGTCATTAATTTCGGTAGGTCTAACAAGGGTATTTTCTGTGATAGCTTCAACATCTTCCTTTTGTACAAACTCGCCCACAAGTGCGAAAGGAATCCACATAGCAATAGCCCATGGAACACCAATACTAGCAAGAACCGCAATAGCATCATGTTCAGTACGTACAAAGTAGGTAGTCATCATTATAAAAAAGAAAATGATATGTGATGCAGTATAAATGTTATAGATGGTGAATGGACTATTACTAGGGTAGGTCTTTGGAGTAAATTGAGGAATAAAGGTACCAGCCACAACTGATACCATTGAATAAATCAATAAACCAAATGAACCAGCTCTTGTAGCCTTATATATAAAGTCTTGATCGTTTGGATCTTCATCTGGGTGAGTACGTGCATACATTTCTGCTACCCAAGTTGTGCTTTGAAATGAAATAAATTACTATAAAAGTATTTGCAAAACAAGTTGTAAAGGAAATAATCCTCACCTGAAAAACAAAAATGGAAACCATCCCATCCAAGCGAAAAATTGAACATTGCAGATTCTCTGAATGGGTACTGGGAGATATCTAAAAGCTTTATAAATATAAACGAAAGTGTTCCACCAAGGTCTAGAAATATAGACATTAATGTAAATTAAAAGAATGCAAATTAAAGTTAAATAAATTTATAAATCATAAAACTCAACACTTACTCAACCTCATCAACCGGTTCATAAACTTTCTCTCTCACACTTAAACACGTTATAAGTAATGATAAGGTAAGCATAATACAAGCAATAATACAGAGTACTTTCAATTGAGTATCTCCTAGAATCGGAAATAATACAGTTAAATCCAAAAAGCCTGTAAAGTATCCAGCCACATTTCCTACGTGCATCATTCTTCCAGCCCATGCATTGCCAGTTTCTTGTTGGGAGAAGGATGGAATGTCAAGAATCAATGCACGACATGATGCTTGAACCGCGTTAAGGGAAAAGTCTAAGCAATAAAATGCGGTTACTGCAATGTATATGGCAATCCTATTGATCTAAATAAATAGGAAGAGTTAACCAAAACTTTCCAATGCCAATATATATACATTTATTTATTTTACCTCTGCATCATTGTTATGCCTCGAGATGGTCTTTCCAAGAATAAGCGCAGCCCATTCTTTTGAATAAGCAATTCCTGCCATAGAAAGGCAAACCAAAATTGCTCCAATAAGAATAAAAGGTCTTCTTCTACCTATTTTGAAGGTACTTTTATCGCTAATAGCCCCAATGAGAGGTTGAACCAGTAGGCCTGATAAAGGTCCCGCAAGCCATACCAAAGCTATTAACTCTGAACTCAGACCTAAAGTCCGTAAATATGGTGACCCGTAACTGATATTAACGTGAAATTACGTAGATATGTCCGATTCGAAAAATATATTAAATATTTGTCATTGATTACGATCGAAAAAAAGATTTTTTTTTTATATATGTGATATAAGCAACTAAATAAGTACTCACGACAATTCAACTGTCCCTAAGATAGATTTATTTATTTATCGTTTACAAGATAACACAAAACTTTTAATGGTATTAAAAGAAGCATTTACAAGAAGAAAACGAAAGACAGAATATTATAAAAGAGGGGAAAATAAACTACTAAAACTTAAAAATCTTCTTGACGCGAATCATTGCGTCAGCTGTATTAAAAGTTTTTCCAAAGTTAAATACTCACATGTAAATTGAAACCCTGCCATACATACGGTTAGCTTGATCATTTCCCATGTTGATAAAATCTTATCATGGTTATATTCAATCCCATTTTCATTTATCGAGTTATATTTAATTCGATTTCCGTCCGAATTCAAAGGTCGTGTGTCATCCATAATATACCTTTGAAACGAGGAATAGAACCATTTGAGTGGGTATTTATATGTAATTATAATGGATCGGGTAATAAATACTATATAGACTTGCCGTGGGTAGGGTACTTAATTACATCATAGTTCGTTTCGATAATCTTTGATAAAATATTGATTTTATCACTAACTATATTAGGTTAATATATAATAATACGACTTTCTTTAACATTAATCTAAAATTATATTAAAAAAAGAAATCAAACGACTAGGTTTCGTTTCAGACAAAAAATTAGTTTACTAAGTTACTTCACCGGAAATCAAAGATCGACAAGCCGACGCACTAACTTGTCTTGAGGACTTGGAAGAAAAATGTACATATTGAGGTCTTTAGGTATGTTTTCAGCTTCTTGTTGCCAAACACCACCCGGAACACTCAAAGTTAAGCGTTGTAATAAAGAAATATAACAACACCGATATGGCTTAATTTTTTGCTAGTCGTTACTTCAGTGCCGTCATATTTTGTTGATAGATTGAGTATTCCAAATTTACTCTGCTTTTTCTCCAAACAGTCCAGTCATAGTTACCTCTTCAGGATGCTGAAGTTGTCGTGGATCCAACAAATGAACGATCAATTTCAACTGAGTATTCCGAATGACACTCACCTACCCGAAAATTCCTTCGTTATTACGGTAAGGTTTGCAAACTTATTATTTATTGCTGTGATGTTTCTTTATTTATGATTTCACTTTCACATTCTTACAGAAGTTTGGAACAAACCTTATGATAAATGGCCAAGTCTTCACGAATATTCGGAATACCTACATGACGTGAAAAAAGATCGCGTATATGATTCATTCAAAAAAGAGATAGGGATTTTATTTTCAAAAGATCATCCTGCGCAACTACGTCTGACGCATTTGGAAAGTCAACTCAAGGTAATGTTATTTTGTTTCAAGTAGGAGGAGGAAACAGCCTGAGGACCGACAATCTAGCAAGCTGTATGCTTTGTTGGCGAGCTAATTGCTTAGTATGTAGGTGTTTCCTCGTATATATTAGTCCAAATGTTTGGGTTAATTCCGGGGGATTGTTGTATCTGATTGCACTTTAGCTTACTAGAGGCTGTATACTCCGAGGTGTATCCTTGTGAGGCGAGGTTCTTCCTCGTGAGTTGAGGTGATCCTCATCTCCAAAAGTACACTATTTCATGTGCTTTATACACTTCATGGACACCTTAACGTTTTATATAATTATTTCCACATTTGTTAATAAAAATGCCTTTTCAGATGCGACAGATGCCACGAAATATCAAGAGAAAAGTGGCTAAAGTAAGCAAATTGCTTACCAAGAAAGAAATTGTAAAGAAAGAAATAGAGATCGCACAGGTTAGAGTTTTTAGTTATGTCATGCTTTTGGCTTTACTATACGTTGAACTTATCTCTTGTGAATATTCTAGGATTCCCTTGTTCTTGGTGGGTATAATACATTACAATGATTTCCACGAAGTAGGTTCGCAATTTGTTAAGCGAAGTCTATCTGTCGATAATGATTATCCCGAATTTGATCATGGGAAAGAGAAAGCCAAGAAATGAAAAGAAGTATTAATGTCATTTGCAATTGAGGTAACGATGGAAAAAAAAAGTTTTATTCACAGAAATATTCAGAAATAGTATTTTTCATAATGAGCACTTTTTATTCAATCTTAATTAGAAGTTAAATATAGTTAAAAGTATGACTGGTTCTGAAAAAAAGGAGTAAGTAGTTATTTTGTGTAGGGTAATAATTTGATTTTTTTTTCTGCCGAGAAATTGTTTTGCCTTTATTTTGAATAATCAGAAATAATAAAGCTCTTTGCTGTCATGTTCAGATTTTTCATTTTTGTGTATTACAATAAAGTATAAATAAAAGTTTTGATCATAATGGGCTTTATTTTTTAATGATAACATATTTTTAACTTATCCCTTAAACTGTAGAGATTCGCAGGCAAATTTTCCTGCTTATTTACTATAAATTCCCTTCTGATTTACTTTTATGAAAAATTAAAAATTTTTTTTTTAAATTAATTTTATAAATATATATAATATTATAGTACATTTTATTTTTAAAAAAATTATAAATTAAAAATTTTTTATTATTGACTTTTGACCATCTTATTAACATTTACTTTTAGCAATATTAATCATAATAGAATATTATAAAATTTATCATGAAGAATAACTTTAGCAAATTCATACTTATCCTTTTCAGATTTGAGTCTAGCATCCTTTAACTATTTAAAAATTAATTTTAGATGTTTTATGTACTTATCAAAAAGATAATTATGTTATCAAGATATATAACTATAAATTGTTTTATTTCCTTCTAAAAATCTTATTCATAAGATATTGAAAGATTGCAGAGGCATTTGTTAGTCTGAACGGCATGACTTTAATTTCATAAAGTTCTTGATTAATTATGAAAGCCATTTTAGCTTGATCATTGAGATCTATGATGATCTGTCAGTATCTGCTAGCTAAGTCTAGCATTGAGAAATATTTGACTTTCTTAAATATGTCAAGCAATTTATCAATATATGATAGGAGATGTCTATTTCGTTAGATAATACTATTAAGCTTTCTATAGTCAATAAAAAATCATAATTTTCTATTCTTCTTTTGAATAAGAATAATAGGTAAGATTTAAGGGCTTTCAGATGTTGTATAAGTTGTGTTTCAGCATTCTATCAACTTCATCTTTAATAAATTCTTATTCTAAAGAAGCTACTCAGTAAGCATATTATCATATGAGCATAAGATTTTCTACTAGTATATGATGCTTTTTGATTGTCATATGCCCTAATTAAGACAAGTTCTCAGCAAATACATCATTATATTTATGAAAGAACTGAAGGATTTGTTGCTGTTGAGATTTGCTAAGATAGTTATAAGTCTGTTCATGAGAAGGTAGTTTATCTAGAATATTTCGTAATAATTGTCAGTGATTCTATTCTTTCTTATAGAGTTGATAATTATTATCAATTTTATTCAATTTGTGATAATACTAGCATTGATTTTCTGGTCTTTACTAATGATATTTTCATTTGATATCTTTAGATGATTAGACATTAAATTTCTGATTCAAACTCTCAAAGTATTATGAGAAATACTTTTATCTATCTACTGAAATTTGTTTTAGATTCCTTTTAGCTAAAAGGGTTGAGTTATTATGATTTTCTAATACTACATAATATCATTGAGCTATCAATTATTTACTCTCATATTCTTTATCTAATAAAACTATTAACAATATTTATTAGTTATTGAAGTAATCAAACTGTGGTTTCTTCCAATAAGTCATAGGTATTTGATTGTTTAGAAAAATGTAAATTTTTGACAATCCTAATAAAGTCATTCTTAACATTTAGTAAGCCAATTATTTCTTGCTACTATATAATAATCATTTGATTCTGTGATATCAACATTAATAGGAATTTTTACACTATTTATTTGTAATAGAATATTATAACTCGTTCTAAAGATCATGATCATTCTCCTTATATATTTATTATGATTATAGTAGAAGCTGATTCAATTTTTGTTTCAGTTGTTGTAAAAATAATTTAGACATCATACTTTCAGCTGATCCTAAATCTAAAATTAAATATATCAGTTTATTATCGATAGCAGCATTATAGTAAACTGCTTTTATGACCTTAGGTAATTCTAAGAGATTTATATTTCTAGTAATATACTCACTCTCTAGAGGTACTGTTAATAGTTTAAGTACTATTAGCATTTGTTGGTAGCGAATTTAGAACTAAAAAAGTTATGGATATTTGATGAAGGGAATTGTATCCTGAATTATACATAGATATAATTTAAGATAATACAGCATATTGTCTAGTAGTATTATAACTAGTGGGTAAGTTTATATTTCTTTTTGTATTTCTAATACTATTATTTACATTTCTGGTTGAACATAAATTTCTTCAGTGTTTAAACTGACTATAATGAGAATAATATCTCCTAAGTGAATTGTTATAATTCCTTACATTATGTACTTTTTAATGATAATTATAACAGCTAATGCCTATGTTAGATCTATTATTTTGATTATATCAGTTATTTCCTCTATTATTTTGATTACCTGAATAGTTTTATTACCTACAATCTCTAGCAATATATCTAGACCGTCTGCAATTATAGTAACCTTAGTTATTACAATTATTATTGTTATCATTATTGTTATTATTTCTCCAATTATTATTAGTATTAGTTGAATGCGAAGTAGTATTTTAGGTTGTGATGCAGTATTTGAAGTTGTTAATAGCTATTTGAATTCTTTTATTAGTTTCTCAGGGGTAGCGGTAGAATCTTCAACAGTATCATTGTCATTTTGGGTCAGATATGCTTACTTAAAGAATACCTAAAGAGCATACTATCTTTGATAATATTACTTTAATAGCTCATATTCAATCAATGGTTTCTTTCAAATTACATAATACTGCAGTAATGTGAAACTTAGGTCGAAATCTTTGTAAAAATTGCTCAATTTTTTTATTCTCAAGTGTGTTATAATTAGGATCAAGTTTAAGATACAGTGATTTGATATCAGCAACCTAATCTTCAACAGATTGTTCAGGACATTATTTACATCATCTAAGTGCAAAGTGCCATTGTGTCTTTTGATGAGTTGTACAATAATTTCTTAAAAAATGGTAAACAAAAGACTGATATTTATATTATCAATCAGTTGAATTGTTCTAGTATTACGAATTTTTTTTATTCTTAGTTTTATTGTATCAGATAAGGGCTGATCCTTTCAAAAATGATGGAACTAGTATAAGACATCATTTGTCAGAAATTCCATTTGCATCTCTAGTATTATTATATCTTTCTAATCATCATGTGGGTCTTAGTCTCCATCTTTAAAAGTTAGCAAATTTACAAATTTAGCTTCTCATTATCTGTTAAATCTAATAGTTCTGAAAATAGTTTGTAATTCTTTCATCATTTAAAAGAAATTTTGTTCATCTTGATTATTAGCATCAATTATATCGAATGGATCTTTATCTTCATTATCATCAGAGCTATAATCTTTAGAGTCAGAACTAAAGGAGAAGAAGAAGAAGCTATCATAATAAGAAGATGAATAATAGTTCTTTTATTTGCTAGTTTTCTTAGATTTAGACTTTTTAGTTTCAGTCTGATTTTATAAGTGACTGGTTTTTGATTTAAAGTACAATGGGCTTAAATTTTTACAGCTTAAGGTTTCTTCTTTATTCTTCAATTCTAGTTTAAGTAATCTTTTAATATTCTTATAAGAACTAGAGGTTGAAGTGTTGAAGTTCAAAATCAGTAGATTAGGTTTTCTTTCACTAGGGATAATATTAGTGAATATGGTATTGTCAGGCTCATATTTCTCTTAAGGAAAATAGATTCCTTTTTTTTCTGATACTGGCTTAATTATAGTATTACTTCTTAGAGTTATTATTTTCTTAAGTTTAGTCATTATAGATGAATTTTGGTTTAATGCTAAAAAGATAACTGATAGATTAATATATTTGGATAAGTCTGTATGACGAAATAAGGAAAAAGCAGAAGTTTCATAATATACTTGAATAATTAGTTAAAGAGCTTGATTAAGAGTATAAAAAGGTTACTTATTATAGACAAAAGTTTGAAAGTTTACTTGTAAAAGTATTGTCAAAACTCAGCAGTAGTAGCAGATTTAACTATTTGAAAATTTTCAATTATTTTCCAGTGTATTGTTGGGTGTCTAAGATAAATTTAGCTTACTCAAAAAAATATCAAAATGAGGTTATCAAAGTTGATAGTAGAGGTACTAGGTGATAAATGATATATGAGGAATCTAATAAGAGAATAACTTTTATTATGTTATGTTCTTTCTGAAGATATTGTTGCTGATATAATCATTGGTGATTAAATATGTCTTTGAATGAGTTTATATAGTATTCTCATATATTATTACTATATTAATTAGAAAAAAAAAGTCCTATTATTATTGTTAAATGTTAATGTGTAATTCTTATGAAATACAACTGTTAGATAGGTGTTCAATTAGTTTATTCTTTTTAATTAAGCAGTAATCTTCCAATGGTTTACAAGTTTTACTTCAGACTGGTTATCAGAAATGTTTATACAATTATCACGAATAGAGATTTGATTGATTTTAAGTAATTATATTATTAAAATAATATGTTTATTTACGAGTAAAATAATAAGAATAAAATAAAGAAAAGAAAATAATAAAGAAATGATGAAAGGAAAAGAAAAGAAACAGAATACTGAAAATAAAAATGCAATGAGATAGGCCAATTGCCTTTAAAACTACTGAAAACTTATTAAGTTTCTTACTTCTTATTTTTAAATGAACTAAAAAGCTACCTATTTATATAAAATAAAATACATAGAAAAATATAACTAATATATTATATATATCTACTATATCTACTATGTCAACTATGTCTATTTTGTCTAATATGTCAATTATATCAATTATGTTAAATATATCATATATATCAGACATATTAAAAATATTAACTATGTCAGATTTGTCAAATTAGTTAATTATTTGTATCACATATACTGCATTACATTTACCTGTTTATAATATCACTCTTTTTATATAAGGATTCACATATATCAGTAAGAAATTTACCATTACTAAGACTAAATAGAATATTTTTCAATCTTTATGAGGTGTTTTTTAAGCTTTTTGCACTTTTTTAAAGTTCTCTTCATTAGTTAAGTTAGAAGAATTAGCAAAAACCTAAAATGAAGATTACTCTTCTTTTAGTAGATCTTAACTTCTAGAACCTTACTAAAAATTAGGATAGTACAAGTCTTCTCATGTAACTTTATTCAGAATTAGTTTTTATTTAGGTTAAGAATATTTTGAACTTTTTGAATCCATATTATACTTAAATATAGCATTAGTTTAGGCTCACCATTATTAATATGAGTAAAAAATTTTCAGTAATTATTATGTTCTAACCTTTTTTACTTCTGTAAATTATTCCAATAATTCAATGATATATTTGAAATTACCTTTTATTACAAAGTCTGATAGCTTATTAGCTTTTTACTCAAGGATATTAATTTTTGTATTATTTATTCTCTCAAATTTGCTTCTACTATCTAAAAAGAATTAGAAATCATTAAATTATCTATTTTAGCATTCAGGTATTATAATAATATAAACCATTCATCTGATTTTGATTCTTTCTTTTGAACTGTATAAGACTGACACATTTTTCACATTACTAGTAAAAGCTTTAATAATAGCTCATTATATATTTCAGGCTGGTTGAATTTCAAGAACAACTTTTCATTTACCGATACCTGTTTTTTTACTGATAAATTATACCATCTATTTTCTTTTTCATTATATTTTTCCTTATTATCTTCTTTATTATCTGAATTAGAAGGTATGTATTAAGACTGTGTAAATAGAAGTTGAGAATAGTAATGTAAAAATTTGATTTAGCTATAAGATTTATTGAAGGCGTGAAAGTTAAGCTAGAACAGTTAGATTTCTTATACCTTTCTTATTCGTAATTATTACAATAAAAAGGCTTTTAAGATTGATCATTTAATAATATTCTATTTAATTTAGATATTATTTAACTAATTTCATCTATTTTTAATTCTAATCTATCAATTCTAGATAATTGTAACTTTTCTGACTTTTGCAATTTAAAAGGTAGTCTATAAGCTTTGCGACCTCTCTTATTATTTCTTTCTTAATAAGTATATTAATGAAAGGATTTGTACTTTTATATGTATCACAAATCTGTTTTATATTTTTAGAAGAAACTGATGAAGATATCTTTTTAGTTTACTGAATCGTTTGTGATTAGAAATCAGCTTTTTATTTTTTTAATAAAAATTGGTATTCAGTTTTTTATTGTGCTAATGTATTCTGAATTGCTTTTTACATATCTTCTAAAGAAATTTTTTACTATTAAGTAGAATTAATAGAAGGAATTAGTGTATAATTAAGATATGATAGTGGTACACCTAATACTTCAGCGTAATTCAAGTTCTACCAAATTATTAAGAATGTAATTAATAGGCCTATGTTGATCAATTCTATATATTTTCTTTCTAATATTTTCTCTAATCTCTGATAAGAAATAAGTTTTTTTCTATACATTAGTATAACTTAATTGGCTTCTATACTTTTGAATTTTTGTCCAAAAAAATACTATACTTTTATATATATTATTACAGTCAGTTTTTTAAGAGGCTTATGAGTGATAAGCAAAGCAATATTTATAGGTAATAAGCAGAAGGTTTAATTTGATAATTAGATTTAAAAGAATGTCAGTAAATTAATAATTTATTTAATAACTATAACAATGGAGTACTACCTCAGTCAGCGCTCTGTACTATACAATTTGTTAAGGAAATTAAACTAAACTATTTAATAAAACTATAAGTCAGACATACCGTTAAGCTAAAAGAAATTATCCTCTATTTATATAAAATGAAAAATATAAAGTTATCAAAGATATAAAAGAAAAAAATATAATAAATAAAATATATAAAATTAATAAAATAAAATAAATAAAAAAAATATATTGTATAAAAAAAATATATGCTATAGATGACATAGATGACATATATGATTTCTTAGAGATCAACGTCATCCTTTAGATCATCATTATCCATGTTTTCTTCTATGTAATAATATCTTACTTTAAAGATCTAATTTCTAATATTTTTACATATCTATTGGTAATTGAATAATATTTTTTAATTTGATATAACTTTTATCTAGCCTAAATTCCTGCAAAAATAACATGAATATCACCTTTAGTATTTATTGTAACAGTCATATGTGACTTAAATTAGGGTATGAAGGCAACTTCATAGTCTACCAGTATTTTTATAATATAATGATAACTTCATAGTTTGTCAGTAACTTTATAATATAATGATAATTTCATAGCCTATTAGTAATTTCATAATATAATAGTGATATCATAATCTAATTACATAATCTGATGGTAACTCCATAACCTATTATCTATAATCTGATAGTGACTTCATAACCTATCTATGGGTATTTTCTTTGTGTTTATAGCATTCTTTCAACTGTTTCCTGTATAATATGATAGCAACTTCATAGTCTAATGGTGAATGGTAGTGTTTTAATTTAATGGTGATGTCATGATCTAATAGTGACTGCTTTCTTCTTATTTCTAATCTGTTTACATAATAAATCTATATTGTTAGTTCTGGTTTTCCAGTCTTCTTTGAATATCTGATTCTATAATAAGGGTACTGATCCTCTATGCTAGTTTGAATACTAGTTCTATATTAAGAATTTGTACCTATTTGGTTGCCTTTATAGATGCTGAAATAGTGTAAAAAAAGAGCGATGAGTGGTGCAATAAATTTGTGATTAATTTCAGTCAACACTATGTCTTAATTCTAACTGATCTTTAAAGCATGTGATTTGGGAATTCAGCTTGATGCTATAGTAGTGACCTGATAGTATTCTAGAGCTGTCATAAAACTAGTGAGGAACTGCTAGGATCCCAGAAAGGTTCTTATTAGTTCACTAGCTTGGATGTTGAATTATTATGTTCAAAAATTTGGCTAAAATCATGGAATAGTGTTGGCCAAAATTAAATTATTGCCAGAAGTGCGTCATCCTGTAACTTAACTATTGCGCTGATATATGTATGCCAATTTTGCATCTGAGATTAGAGATGCAATATGTATTATCATGGTCAGCCCATTTATACTGTTAACGTGCAATTCTTGTGAATTACGACAGTTAGACGGGGTGTTCGAGTGGTGAATCTTTTAAGTTTACGTAGTAATCTAATCTCAGTTTAACTC
>CAJVPQ010001168.1:0-19946 GCA_910591825.1 Funneliformis caledonium
GCAGTAATAAAATAATAAAGTAGCAAAAAATATTCTATTTCTTCAATTAAAATAGCTATTTATTACTATTTAAATCAAAATTCTATTATATTAAATTGCAATTTATATGATAATAAGATATTTAAATATACTGACAGGGTTAGGATATAGTGAAAAAATGAGTTAATGGATTGATTAATGAAGAAGTTCAACAAGTTTGAAACTAGTATTTAATGGATAGATCTACACTTAAAAAAGTGTGCAATATTATTAGATTTACATGATAGAGAACATTTTATTTAATGGTAGAAGATTTCAAAATAGATTATGATATACTTATTTATTAATTTAAAACTAATCAAAAAGTGAAAATTGAAAATTGTAACAAAGCTAATAAACTTATTTATTTAAATATAAATTGAAGTTTATGAAAAACATTTGTCTTATCATTCTTAACTATCTGAGCTAAACTTTTATCTCCAAGAGTATGATGAACAAAATGGTAAGAAATTTAATATCTCTCTTTATTATATTGAATTATCCTAACAGTTATTTTATAATTTTAGCTTTATACACAGGATGCTGGTATAGAATAATTCATATAAGTCAAAATCAATTAAAAATTTTATAAATGAAATATCAAAATATGTGGAATTGATTGTACTAAACAAAAGATCACAAATTATACTGGATGTAAGACACTTGTATAAAGGCCTCAAAAATTGGGATTTTCAAGAGATTCTATGAAATTAGCAACTTGACACAAAAATATAGAAAGTTTAGATTCTTATGAATTACCTAGAGATCAAGAACAAATTGGAATGTTAAGTAATTTGGTAGATAATATACATAACAATAATATTAAAAGAAAACGAGGTATATCAAATTTTTTTGTAATTCTGTTAATAAAGAAATATAATTTATATAAAATTTTTTATTTAGAAGAATCAGATGCTAATATAATTGATAATACAAAGAAAAATAAAGGATTTTCTGCAGCTAAAGGTTAGAAATATAATTAGAATTTTGCATTCATTTATTGCATTTAAAATCAAATTTTTTTGTGAAATGAATGATTTGAAAGAAGCATCTGACGATCCTAATTTACGAAAGCCATTAAAGAAAATGATTCTAACAACACAACTTAGAAATTAATATGAACACGAATAATTGGTTAATTTGATAAATAGTGGAATTTTAAAAAAAGTTAATTTAAAAATTAACATTGCAGACACCTAAATTCTTAGTTTATTATATTTACTAATGACAATATAGTGCACAGAAATAAAGATGTTCAATATCGTACGCAAATAAACTATCTGATGTTCAATATTGTACGCAATAAACTATTAGTGCTCAATATCATACAATGAATTAATATTTGTATTATGCAAAAAAAAATAGATCAAACAACGTCAGCATGATCCTATAGGGCCGTGTGATAAATAAATATATCATTTTATGATTTATTAATGATGATAATAATTCCGAATTATTGATTTTAAAAAAAAATAACTTTTGTTATAAAGGTTTTCTTATTAAATAATATTTTGTTTTTTTTTTTACAAATTTATACAGTATATAGACTATAAGTTTACAATTTTTAAGTCAAATTCTTATAATCAAACATAAAAAATGTGGAAAAGGAGGTAGATACAAGTCTATCTTTATTTGAAATAACAGCAGAGTAAGATTGCCATATTTTATTAATGGTTAAAGCTATTATTTACTATTCAAAAATCCCTATCGCTGCGAATATTTCTTCCGCGGATCAGGATTTTGGTTTAATCGTGATTAAGATATAATTCTTGTGTAAATGAAAATATTGATTCTTAATAAATATCAGTCGCTTCATAATCAAAATAAATTAATTATGGTAAGTTATTTATATTATATAAGAAAATAATCAATAATAAAATGGCTTTATAATTTTTCTAAATCCCTCCTTCAACGATCAAGCTATCTTTTATTAAATCAACATTCATCGTTCTTGGGTTAGTATGAACCTTATAAAATCATCAATAACTTATTTCCCATTTTTGAAATTGTTCTTGCTTTAGATGACAGATATGATTATTTACCTTCACTTAAGTAGTTCGATCGATCGATCATGTATTTGATTTTTCCATAAGTCTTTTTTTATTTCGTTTGAGCTATGATATAAAGATGTAAAATTTGTGTTATTTGTCCAAAATTTAGATTGCTCCTTTCTAAGTATACCAAAAATTTCTAATTAAATAATTATAATTTCAACCGTCAGCTTACAATTGCAATACTGCATAAACCAATGAGTCAAAAAGACAAGTTTGGAGACATACAGAGGAAATAGAGGAAGAAAATGAACAAGTAAATTTATTAAAGGAGTTTCTTTTTATTTTTATTAATAAATTTAACAGTATCGTATACACTGTATCTTTAGATTCCAAATCTGGTTTAATTTTGGGCAAGTTCCATTGTGTCACAATGCTGCAATCCGTGCAGTAACAAAAGGTACGAGACATATAAGCATAAAACGACATTCTATATTGGTTGAGATTGTTTCCTAATTTCATGAACGATGAATTCAGAAATGGTCAATTTTAAAAGGGGATTAATTTTGAATCTAGTGATCGATTGTGTATCCATCATTAAATAATTAAAATTTCTTTAAGACCTTTATTCTGTTATTCTATTTTTTTTTTAATAACCTGCTAAAATTTTTAAATATTTCATAATAATGTAAATTACATGCTTATCTAATTAATGTAACTGCTGCTTTAACTGAAATAATATCAAATTTTGTTTATTTTGTTGTAGCTAGTTGAGAAACAATCATACTTTTTTGTCAGGTAAATTTTCCATAAATCATAAAAGTAAAGTTTAAGTATCATGTACTCCCGAGTGATTTAATTGTACACTGCCTCAATAAAAATCCAGTAATATTTCATGTAAACATGCAATGCATCACAGAAAAAAAAAAAAAAATTTCCTCAAATGAGTTAGTACCCGGAGTGGAAATTTTGGAGTCGACTCAGCCAGTCGCTCATTTCTTAACAAAACTTTGTCGATCATTTTAGCCAGGAACCAAAAGATCGATGAAATTTTAGTCAAGCTTAAATTTTCATAATATTGATATTTGAAAATGAATGGAGGAGTCGTCTCTGCTTATTTTTTCTTTCTTTCTTTCTTTCTTTCTTTTTCTCGGTTTTCCAAAGGCCATTACCTGTATATCAAATTAATATAAGCGAAGCCTCATTTTATTTTTGTATTAAACCGCAAAGTAGTGATAAAAAAAAAAAAACTTCAAACAGGTCATTTTGAAACATAAAAGTTCATTTCTACCTGGAGGTGAAGAAAGGGAATTCGAATTGCTATTCAAAATTAAATTTTTTAACGTTGTCCCAATTTACGGAAGAAAATTCCGAAAAATAGACTTTTCTAATTGAATTTGAAATATAAAAAAAAGTTACGCGTAGGAACTTGAAATAAACTTATTTGATGTAAGAACATGTTTACATAATAATAATAATAATAAAATCAGAATGGTTCATAATTATACGCAGATTACCTTATACTGTAGATTTAAAAAAAAAAGTTGTTCTTAAGAAAAAAACAATAATCACGAATATGGAAACGGGTAAATGTTCAATTTGACAATACGTGCTTTCTCAATAATATAGTTATGGAATTGATCCTGAAAATTCTTGTCACAACTGAAATTAATTAAAAAAGAAATGATGAATATTATTAAACGAAATAAGGGTTCATTTTTGCAACATTCTAATGATTAATAATTGTTGATTCGGATGATTTAGGATACCCAATTCAGCTTTACTATCTAATCATTCAGTTTGACCCTATGACTGAAATTTACAGACATGCTTGGCTAATCCAAGCAAGGAATTATTAATCTCTTAAAAACAAATAATATAAAGCTCACCTTTTATTCAAGAAATTGACTTCTCGAATAAAAGCTCGATTATCACTATTCTCTATGGTTTCGCAATCAATCGGAAGTTACATATATGGTTATATTACGTCATCGTGGTACAAATTATTCAGCACAGCATTATCACGTGAAGATTTGAAAATAACATTTATGTGAAAAAATCCACATCGTGATTTCGATTTTATTTATTTTCTCCCATAATTAATTATTATTTTACTTTACAATTATATAATTTGTCTATCCTCCTTTTTTTATACATAGACTTCCTACATAGAACTTTTTTACATAGACTTTTAAAAAAAAATTTTTTTTCTTTTTCTTTTTCTTCCTGAAAAATGACTTACGTCACAAGACTATCCGTTAAAAATAATCTACGACAACGAAGGGAAATAAATAACAACAAAAACAAAAGGTATAATAAGCAATAAGGATTTTTATATAAATGATTATCGGAAGGAAAGATAATTTCAGAATATCTGCTTCAAATAATTTAAAAAAAAAAAACTTTTCTTTTTTATTTTGATAAATAATTATATAATTTACTATTTTTGGAAATATTAGTGTCGAAAAAGGACGTTCCAATAATCAACAAAAAAGAAAGAGTCCATTAACACCACAAAAGCCAAAGTATGTTAAAGTGTATATTAATGATATTTTAGCTATTAAAATTGAGAAAGGTGAAGAATACGTTTTATTAGCTTATTCTGGTAATATACATTGATAAAATTATATTTGTTCATGTTTATTAATATCGGGAGATATGAATCTTTAAAATTAACCTTTTGTTTTTCTTCCTCCAAGATTCGAACTTGGTTCCAGATTGGCAACCAATGCGTAATCTTAGAAATGCTAATGCTCTCGTCGAAAAGTTCAAAAATCGTCAATCTTTGAATAAGGTTGGTAAAATAATTGCTTTTCTTTTAAAATTAATTATTGACATTCATTTTTCTTTTATTTCTGACATTTTGTTATATAATTTCTTTATATAAAATGTCATAGATAATAATCAACGTGAATGGTGGCGATTATACCGAATGTACTCATACCATTATACAATCGGATAAATTTTCCAATGATTCGAGTTCAAAGACAAGTGTAGATGATGATGACATTGAAATGAAATAGATCTTTGCATTAAAAAAGTATGTTCATATTTTTTGTTTTTTTTTTATTGGTAATCTTTTTTAACAAATTATCGTGTTATTTTTTTGTTTTTCGTTAATTACTAGCAAGGTTTCTACAATTAAGAAATTTCTTTCCGGGTTCCTTTTTCTTTTCTACAACGTATATAGACATTTTAAATGTATTAATTATATAGTTTTAACTGTAGATTAGTTGATCAAGAATGTAAAATGATCGAGTTAACCATAAGATGGATTAAAAATCATTAATCCTTTTTTTTAAAAAAAAATTTCTTTCAATATTAAGTTCTATATTTCTTTAAAATTAAAAGATATAATTGATAACATCTATATTTGTCTCAATTAGAAATTTGCATGAATTACAATAGATTAATATTTAGAATTGTTAAATTCACTCAAGTAAATTGTTTTTCATTATTTCATCAGTATTTTTTTTCATCATCAGAAAACTTAAGTCCTAAACGATTTTAAATCAAATAAAGAAATTTTGGGATTTGATATTTGATCATTTATAATTGTAATATTAATGCAATTTAATTACAAATATCACAATTAAATTACAAGATAAACCGGTACAACATAAGAATTGAGGAGATTCAGCGTTTTTTTATACATACCATTAGGACAATGACAATTTTTCAAAAAAAAAACGAGAAGGGTTATTATTATATAATTTCTGAAGTAGATTTTCATTCAAATATAAATAAATATCTTTTCTTAATAAGTGAATGCATGAATTGCTGATTTTAAATTTTTAATCGCATTAATATGTGGATGTGGATGTCTATTTAGAAATCAAATAAACAGGTAAAAAATCCAAATATGCATATACATAAACATGAGGCAGAGTCAAATAAAAATGGAGTTAAATATAAAAAAATATGGAAGTATAAAAGGTTCAATAGTTATTAAGATTTGAATAAATGAAAATATTATTTATTAATTAGCTTAAAAGGTTTTTTTGTCCTTAGCCAGCCGAGTTCTTTTGTTGATAATGAATGTTATTTTCATATGAATTTCACTTCAATCTATTTTTTTTTAAAACTTGAAATACTTCATAATCATCAATATTAAAAGTATTTGAATCAAGTATTCTAACAGTATAATGTTTCAACGTACAACTTTTTTTAAAGATATATAAATCTCCGGAACCGAATCCTATATTCATTGACTCATCATCAGAAATTGCATTGGAACTATCTTTAACTCTACTCAATAAAATTGATTTTAAATTCTTGTCAACTGAAAAAATGAAACTTTGATTCGTTACAAGAAAGTTACTCGTTTTGCTCCATTTGATTGGATTGTATCCTCCAATTATTTTTTCAGAATCCCTTAATTTAATAACTACAATTGTAGCTCCCTTATTATCACATCTTGAAGAAAAATCTTCAGGTTTAAAACCATCGTTACTTCCACGTAAAAGCAATTTAAAATTATAATTGCTACTTTTAAGATCCATTAATGATGGTTCTTGTCCATCAATCCAATTTGAAATAAGATAAAAGTGCCTTGACATTAAAATGGATGAATTGAAGCTATTGCGAGGCGGAAGAACGTTTGTGACCGGTTTACATTCCGGAACAATATAATATAAATTGAGATCTTCTACAAGTTCTTTAGGAAGTAATTTACTGAAAGGACGAACTTTATAATAATATGCTTGAGGAGTCATTTGAAAAAATCGAACATGTTGAATAAATTTCTTCAGAGTTTTTGTCAATACATCATATTCATCTGAAGTCCAAGTTGTCATATCGTTACTAAGAGTTGGATTCTTTGATATACCCCATTTAATCAAATTCTCCCAAATTTCTATTTCTTCCATATTAAGATTATCAAGTTGAATGATAGAAATTAGAGCTTCTTCTTCTAATCCCCAAAATTCATTTGGATTAATAAATAACTTTGGTTCTTCACCAATGATATCTTTACAATATTTTTCAAGCCTCGGAAAAATTCCTTTTTGACGTGAAATCATGTTAAATAGTTTAACTCCATTTTGTACAACCCAATCGTGATTTAAAGTAATAATGTGTTGTTGAAGATATTCAACAAGTTCTTGAAGAATAATTTCATCAGCTGCGACAAGTAATTCAATAAGAATATTTTCAATATTACTTGCGTCTAATGCAACTGTTCCAGTATAAATATATCTAACAAAAAAAAAAAAGAATGTTTGCATATAAATTTAAAGTAATTTCATCTTATATATATATATTCTTTTAAACTTACTTTAGTATAATTTGAAATACAAGTGGGGTCATGTTTGGTTTCTTCAAAATAAGAAAATCACCCTCTTTCTTTGCCCAATTTAAAGAAAAAGCAGAACGAAAATAAGACGACCTAGCACGCAAAATAACGGAATGTGCTTTAAAAATTTCCTTTTCAGGTTCTTGCCCAACTTCTATTTTTACATTATAGTCATCAGTTCCATCGTAAAGATTACTGATGTCCTTTAAAAGTGTATCAAACAAAATTTTAGACATTTTCAAAAAAAAAAAAAAAATAAATAAAAGTAAAGTAAAAAAGAGTTCAAATAATTAATTTGTGAAAATTATTACTTTAAAAATTTAATACGATTCTATTATGACCTATATTTGGAAATCCGACTTTTTTGTGGAACATGAAAATCATTAAAATTTGGTAGTTTTCTGAATTTAACGTTCCAGTCCAAATGCTTGTAAAGTAAAATTAAATGGTTTGCTATTAAATCCTGTTATGAATCTAAGTTCGTAACTTGATTTAATATCAAATGACCCATTTATAATTTCGCATAGTTATAAAATTTCTGGGCCTTCTGCGCCTCAAAATGCCGCTTGAAATTCTCCATTCATTATTATGAAAAATAAAAGAAAAATATGGAACAGTTAATCAAAAGGGTAACGCCCTGTCCGTCCAAATAATATAACCGACAATTCTTGTCCGAAAAAAGCTCTTCCAAGAACAAACCCAATGCCCATAAACAAAAATAAATTAAATGGGCACAGATACATCTTTAATGATGATTTGAGCCAAATATTATTTCAGGCTTTCCTACTATTTTGAAGAACAATATAATGATGATTTTAAGAAAAACGGCCTTTCTGTCCTAAACCAATGAGAACAATCAAAAATTTTGACATGGAGAAATTTATATTAAAGGCAAAGCTAGGGATTTTAAAACCCTGTCCGGTCCCAAAACTCCTAATCCAAAAGAAGACTAAGTACCATAGGACTTGAATTCTAGGACTGGATTATAAGACCAGGTCCTATAGAAATTGGGATTTACGGTCTTAAGACTGTGGTTCTATAAAGAAAATTGGAACTAGCAGTTCTAGGACTGGCGGTCTTAATAACATGCAAAAATCGGTCTATATAAACCATAATCGTTCAAGAAGTACGATGACGAATCGTTCAACTAAATCGTTTTAATTGAACGCTGATGTGTCTATCGTTCAACTTGAAAATTTATATATCGTTCTTCTTGATCGATGATGTACCGTTCAAATAGAACGATGAAAGATCTTTTTTTTTGTACGATGGAGATCGTTCAACTAAAACGATGAAATTCGTTCAATAAGAACGATGCGATGTAGTATCGTTCAATTAGACGATTATATCATTCTTCTTCTTCTAGGATTTTTTAAAAGTTTTAGCCGTCAGTCCCGCAAGTTCTAATTAATATAGGACCGCGACTTTGAACTGGACGGTCTTCATGTGACTGTTTAGGACCTGGTCTCATGGGACTTTCTAACATCCCAAGCCAAAACAAAGTTTTTCTTCTGAATTTTATTAATGCCATTCCAGAAATCATTGAATTCTTGGAGAAGGTTGGTCAAAGCACACAAGCCGAACTTGCCAAAGCAATCTTACAAAAGAATGGTCCCCAAACTGTTCTGACTTAAATTCAATTGACAGAAATTCAAAATCCATCTCGTTGAATCGATGAAGCAACATTGTGTGCCTTATAATTTCATCTTTTTACAGGATTCGATGCGATCGTCGTTAGAGGATTAGAATTTATTTTTTTGTCCTTTTTTTTTTCACACTAAAAGAAAAAATTAG
Organism: Funneliformis caledonium; assembly: GCA_910591825.1. Lineage (NCBI taxonomy): Eukaryota > Fungi > Glomeromycota > Glomeromycetes > Glomerales > Glomeraceae > Funneliformis > Funneliformis caledonium. The sequence continues at coordinate 9,097 of CAJVPQ010001168.1, forward strand.
TAAGGAAATCGTAAATCAACGGAATCTAATTTCTTCATATCGGCTTATTGGAAAAATTGGGACAATTAATATTTAAGCTCAACTGATGTGTATAGATGATGGGTAGAACGGTAGAACAAAAATATTAGTAAAATTAAGGGATCCTTCCGATCTGCCGATATGTTTAAATTTGATGGATTTCACCTAGAAAATACAGTCAATACTCTTTATAACGAACTTGACGGTTCCAAAAAAAAAAAGTTCGTTATATAAATTACTATGTTTTCATAATGAACATCACACTTATATAACGAACTATTATTAAAATTTAAAAATTTTGAGTTCGTTATATCCAGTGTTTGTACTTTATAAAGAGGTTTGTTATAACCCAGTTATTATAATCATCATTATTAATTGATCGTTTGTTCTTTCTTTAAAAGTTGAACTGTTGACTTTTGAAATTTGAAAATGTTATTATCAAACGGCAATAACTGTTTTCAGGAAGTTATAATTTTCAAAGATGAATAAATCATCGCATATTCTATTAAATAACGTTTTGATTTAAAAACAAAATCAAGGACCAATAATTTGAAATAAATTTAAAAAATTAGAAAATTTAAATAACGTTAATTATAGACTTTATTCCAAAATAAATAGAAATGGTTATTTTACCTTTACCTTTATCGTTATCAAACAGCTTAACGATAAATTTTCTTAAAAATAGTTCATGGTATGATTCAAAAAAGACTTAATGCCTCATCAATTCTCTAAAATATCTGAAATTTATTATATCCTTGATCTTGAAACTCTGAGGTAACATAGGGAGTATTTCCAACAGCAATCCTGAATCGCCTGTGGATTGGTGTAAGGTTTCCGGGCAAAACTCGGAGGTTTCGAAATCGAAACCATCGAAACCCGTCGAAACCAAAAGGTTTCAAAATGGGACTATGGTAATGTCCCGCAACCCTACTGTGGTGAAAATATAATGTAATGTAATTAATGTAATGCAAATAGTTTCATTAAAGTTTGAAATTTTCTTATGTTAGATTCTGCTCATTAATCTTTTCTTGAATGATTCCAAAATATTTGTTAACTATATGGATATAAGCTATTAAAATCACGTTACGGATCATATGATTTACTATGTTCATAACTCGATTTTAATAGCAAACCTTCCATATCAGAGAATACGCTTTAATCGTCATGTTTTTAGAACAGTTGCTTTCTTTAGAGCAATTTTTTCCAATAATGTACTAGACATAAATCCTCATTTAATAATTAATTTTAATTTATTGTTGAGATATCCACTGATTTCGGATATCCCAAATCCATATTTCTGATATGGAATTATCGTAGGTCCTAAACCTAACTTTGTCCAAAATCGCGATTTAAAACCTTATCTCACATCGCAACTTAGTACATTATCACAAATCGAAGAGATCTTTGGAATTGGGCGAAACATAATGCAGGAATTCTATTAATTCAAGATTATTTCCGATCAAGAAATTATTTTGCCGAGATAAATGAACATAATTTATATTAAGAAGTGTACACTGTGCCGTGACTGTACAATTATAAATTTAGTCATGAATTCTTTAAAGCGATATGCGAAATATTGACTAAATCAATTTTTTCATTTTTTAAAAAATATTTATTCCATTATCTCATGATTCAAATTCATGTAAAGGATTTATAAGAAAATTATTATTTAAAAGTTCTTGACTTTTTCACATGACCTATTGATTATAAATTCGTTGTTCTCGTCAGATTCGTCTTTTTTGAGCTCTTTTGTCTAATAACCTTAAGAGCTTCTGCGTTTTGTTTAAATATATATTAAATTAGTAAATAATATATATTCTTACCATATCCTCATCGAATTATGTTTATTTTTGAATAAATTAAAGAAATTTTATTAATAATAATGGAAGGAAATAATATTATGGTCAAATACTTTTGCGACGCGAAAATGATTGTATTGATTCGGCTATCATGGTTCTACCTTTAAAAATGGGTCTGGGTCCAATCATTTTGTTTTTGTTGACACTTATTTATTTCACCAACATTTATTTCACCGACAGGGTCATTTTACCTTACATTTAATTAGCGACCGACAGGATCATTTCACCGACAAATATATTATATTATACCATAAAACAATATTTAATTTATTTTATATACAATTAATTTATACATAATGATATAAATTTAATATTATAACAAAAAATGAATTTAAAATTTGTTTATTCAACTTTTTCTTGTAAATTTCCAAATGAATTATATTACTTGTGAAATAACTTCGCGATAAATTTAAAATCTAGATTAATAGCTATCTTATGGTTAACGACAAAATTTATATTACTAGTGTTGTGAAAAACGCGATACATTAGTAATTATTATCGCCCATAATCTTTCATTTTAGATGCTATCTTTACCTATGAAATAAAGATTAAATTATACATAAATTTTTAAAAATAAATTAATTAAAATAAAACTAATAATTCCGATCCTATTTTTTTTTTTTTTAGCTGTCGTCGAAACGGTTGTCGGTAAAATGATCTTGTCGTTGAGATCGTCAATAAGTTGATTGTCGACGAAATGACACTGTCGGTGAAATAAATGTCCGCGAAATGGTTGTCGGTCGGGTAAGTAAACGGGTCTATGTTATACAAATTTGATATAGAATAAACTATTTACATTTTAGAGGTTACTCTGACTTTTCAATCTTCTATTAGATCTTATATTTCAAATGCTACTCATAAATAGCGCTCAGATTATCTGCCGCTATAGGTCCAATATTTGGTGAATCTATAATTATAGTTGGTCTACTCCTTTCTGAATCGAATCGCTAATATTCTCAATTCTCCATTTTATCTCAATCGGCGGTTTGCTATTCTCTGTAACAGGATGCCAACATTCTTGTATCAAATCCATGTAACCTTCTGGTGCATTTGTGACGATCAGAGAATGAAGACCATCACAAAAATCAATAAAAAGATGTACGTCGCGATCTCGATTTCAAAAAGGCCATGAACATAATCAAGCTAAAACTATATATATATCTGAAGATATATTTATGGCCTTGAGAAATTTCACGAGAAACAAAGGGAATAATCTCATAAATTTCGTCATCATCATCTGAAGATTCAACCGCTGGTTTATCCCTAAATCTCCTATTGTTGCAATCTCACCTGAAATAAATATATTTCCACGATGAAAATCTTGATGAAATATGTTGACAAGCCCATCTATAATGTAATGCAACAGTTTCAGCTTATCTGACCATTTAAGTTCGAAGAAATGATACGCTAGATATTGAGTTAGATCTCCTGATTCATAATATTTCGTAAAATCTTTTGTAATGAGGTCTTGAATGAGTCCAAATATTTGCTAACATAATTATATTGATTAGAATATGCTTAACTAGGTTTCATATTTTTATATTCCAACCTAAGAAAATATATAAAGTTATCTAATTTGCATTATTTTATAATCAGATATTAGCATAAAAAACTATACCTCATTTGATATTTTCAAATTGTTAAGTTTCTTGAGAGTATTATTGTAACCTTTACTATCTTATTGGGCCGTCAATCCAAGTTGCTTTATAAACCTTACTGAAACACGCTCAGAAATAAATTCGATGTCCTTGAATGTTCCTGTTGTTTTGTTGTCATTGATTAGCGTGATCATTATAAATTCATTAATAACTTATTTCCACTTTGTTTAAATATCGCCTTTGCTATTTCCCATATTACTTAAACGTTTTCTTACGATTACATTTGCTGCATTTTTCATATTTCGATTGAAAGTGACGTTAGGTTGAGGTTGTTGTAGATAATTTTTCGGTTTATAGTCAATTGTTTTATTCCATGAAGATAAATAAATTTTATTGAATTTTTGTAAACTAGAATTTTTTTTTTTTGATTGTAATTTCCAGATTTTAAATTCTAAAAAATTTCGTCAAATCCGGATTCAACGCATTGTACGTTCGTTTCATTTAAATATGGAATGAAATTCTTTTCATTAATTACCAAAACAATGAAAAAATAATACAATTATGTAATGTAAAATTAATAAATAATGTAACATTATTTTAAAGAGATTCGTAATGCCAGTAATTCAAATGTCTTTTCACAAGAAAAAAAAATGTACAATAAAAGTATAAAATGAATATGTCTCGTCACATTACTTACATAATTAATGACAATTATTTAATTATTAAATTTTGGAAGAACTTGCTTGTTCCATTTCTAAAATCATGATCGAATATCGAACGTTAAAATCGATTGTCCAATTTCAGATTGACAAAATTTGTATTATTATAATATTAGGAAAGAATAAGTCAGAAATCAATATATTTGTTTTTAAAAACATTATTTGATTTGGCTAGACATTACGTAATTTAATTTATTGTATCGGGTGATGCTGCTGGAATGGAAAGATGCTTTGTGCAAGATTTGACAATCACAGAAAATGTATTTTTATTTACTTGTTACTATGAGCCTCATTAAATGAAATCAAATAAGGCCACGCACATTAGAATTTTAGGACACGTCACACGGCCTGGGGTCACCTTTTAAATTTTAGCCAAAAAAGTTTATATGTAAAATTTTATCATGACTTTGAAATATAATTTTATTATTAGGATATTAATGGTAGGTATTATAATCAAAGTCATTTCTTGGTTTACTTGATTTTTATATTTCTTTTTTTTTTGTTTCTTCTCTTTTTACTTCCATCATTACAGTCTTCATAATATCACCAATCGTGTCGATTTACATATGAAATATTTTTATTAATAAACATAAACCTGGGTTCCTCAGGTCATTTTTAAAATCTTGATGCTACGTGAACCGAAATTGCTAATTTGCTTGGCCTAAATAAAGATCTCAATTTATTGTAAATATTATTTTTCTTTTTTTAAAAAAAAAATATATATATATAGCTGATAAGGAGAAATAAATGCTGCTAATATTTGTATAAATTATCCCACCTATTTGATTTGAATTATGTGTAGAGCATCGTGTTGTTGATAGTAACTTAACGGAATTCAGATAAATTTTATTTCTTAATTTTAGAAACCAAAATCGTGTAAAAACAGCAAAACTCCTCAGCGGGACAAATCAACACTTTTCAAACAAACAAACAGAGGCTCATAATTAGAAAAATTTAAAAAGTTTACAACTGAATATGAGCAGATGCCAAGTTAAGGAATAATTTGCAAACCCTAACAACCTAACAAAATTTGTCGGTTAGAATGAATAAATTCTATGGAGAGAGCAATGTAATCGGATAAACTTCTTTCAGGGAAGGGAAATAGTTGTCAGTGAAAGTCTATATGGTATTAATTTATCGAGAATTAAAAAATTGATAAAGAAAATATATAAAATAAAAATAAAATAAAACATTAACCAAGAAATACCCTTGTTTATACTGAATTTTAAATTTTTTTGTAAAGACAAATTTGCCAGAGGGTAATATGCCTGAAAGACGTTATGCAGGCGAAATTTTCCTAGGAGACAATTTGATTACGGACCATATTGGCAGGAGGACATATGATCAGGGAACAAATTAGCTGGAAGGCAATTTTGTCAAATAGATCTGTAACCTAAAAATAATAATGACAATTTCTTGAGCAAAATTATCGTCTTGTAATTACTGTAACATTCTGCAATTAATGCGAATGCAATGCGTATAGTTATTACTATAATTTCAAAGAAAAAACGTTTTATTATACAAATTCGTGCAAGTTTTATTTTCTCTGATTATTTATTTAACATTTGTAGGATGACATATATAGTGTTGTTTTAATCCTGATTTTTTCATTCGACTTAAGTAGCATAAATTGGTACAGCTCTTGCATTTGTTGCAGAATCTGGTTTTTGACCCGCGTGAAGTTGTAAAGTTTCGAATTGAAATGGTTGATCGATTCCTAACGTTTAATTAAAAAGAATTCTTAGGAAAAATACATTATGGTTTTTATGAACTAAGCCACATAACGTTAGGAATTTTATAAATGATTCAAGTCATTTACATCATATATATTTTTTTAACTTAAAATTTATTTATGCAAAAAACAAAAATATTTTAAAAAAAGAAGGTCAGAATAAATTTAATTTTAGAGAGTTTATAAAAAAGTGTATTTACAATGATAAAGGAATAGTAAATTTTATTCTCATCAGTCATATTATTTAAGCGTTGACTCATTTGTATATAAGCAGAGGATGTAATGAAGCAATATGCAATATATGCTTAATCAGCAGAGAAAATATGATATTCAAGACACGATATTTCAGGTAAAATTAAACCTTATGTTCTATATTTTGCAAAAGCAAATGCATTTTGCAAGGTAAACTGATATCTACTTGATCAATCATAAATGTAGTTGTTTTATTTATTAAAAATTTTATTGAAATATAGATAAATTATAATTAAATAATAGTAAAATCAAAGTTGATTTAGTAAATTATTTATTGTTAAAACTTAGTTTATGTATATTTCTTTTTTTTTTTTAGTAATTAATTAATTAATAAGAAATTTGCAGAATTAGTTTCATATAAGAAAGGAATTAAAATTTCTAATTGGTAATTTATCAAAAATTTTATTTAAAAAATTATTTCAATAATAGTAAATAATTGATATTTTCTTTTTTTATTTTATAAAGGATTCTTTAAATTTTTCAGAAGTTTTTTTTAAGATTTTACAAATTTTATAGATTTGGTAATAAACCTAATCATTTATCAGTTTAAAGAATTTGTCAATCCTTATGATTATTCTAAATTATTATATATTGGCAAGAACAAAAGTAGTTCTAAAAAAGAAAGATAGATGATTACTAAATTTAGAAATAGAAGCAAACTTTTAATAGAATTCATAAGACTTAATTTTGACCAATTTTTTCAATATTTTAAAGCAAATAATCAGAAACTCTTCTTTTTCAATTAATTTTTTATTAACCAATTTATTATAAATTTCTTTAATTTTTCTTTAATTATTTGTTATTAATAAAATTTTTTTAAAACTAAATATTTTTAAATTAAATAATAAAAAATAATTTTTTAAAAATAAAAATAAATAAAGTTTTTATTAAACTAGAAATTATTTTTCACTGTAGGTGATAATGTCACTTACCTATTTTATTGTATTAATAAAAATAATATTATTAATATTTAAATTTAAACAAATAATAATTTCAGATTTTTTTTTAGTCTAATGTATTTTTTTTTTTGATTATTTCATCAACTAAAAATACATTTAGCGTAAAAGCTAGAATTTTATATCATTTTAAGATTTATATCTATTTAAAGTTATATATAATTAACCTTATGCAAATATTTAATTCTTTAAATAAAGGGATATCTATAGTAGTATAATTGTTTATATTTTATAAACTATTAAGATAAAAGTATTTTATTATAGAAATTGAATTCTACATGTTAAAATTCTATTAATATTAAAATGTATAATTTTTGATTCTATTTCAATATCACAATTCTTTTATTTATACAAAATATTACTTTTACTATTTTTTATTTTTTATCAATATCTATATAATATTAATAATATCGTTATAAATTTATTTATTAATATGCTTATTATTAAGAAACATTATCTGATATCTTATTTGTAATTTTACAAAAGATAGTAAATTTGTTTTATATTTCATTAAATATTCTAAACTTCTATATTTTTGTACTTTTCTATTAATAATGTTTTTTAAATATAAAATTACTGTAAATATTTTTCTTTTTCAATTGATAAGTTATTACAAATTTGAGTGTTAATTTATTCTACTATTTTCTTATAATCTACAATATAAATTATATTTAATGCATCTTTTAATGATCTATTATTTGAGCTTTCTTAATATTTTTTATTTAATAATTGCTATATTGATTCTGAAATGTTTTCAAATCTAATATTTTCTAATAATAAATAATATTGAAGATTATTTGCTTATTTTTTTAAAAAAAGTGAATAAAATAATTGTTATATAGACAAATAAAATATAAAAACTCCATTTACTAGTAATAATTAAAAAAATCTTCTAAGATTAATAATACTTATTTCTTCAAATAGTTATGAGTTATTATGAAATTTAAAAAATATATTTTAAAGATAACTAAATAAATTTAAATGAAATCATTAATATTTTATTTATTATAAAAATCTTTATTTTCTTAAAATTCTCTTTGGATGATTTATCATTAATGCTAATTTTTAAAAACTATTTTTTGTAGTATGAATCTTTAAAACTAAATGTTTTATATAATTTTTAATATTCTATGCAGTAATATCAGTTGATATAAGTAGAAGTTAAAGATCTTTTTTTGAAATTTTTGAAATAAATAATAAGTAATATATAGTTTTTCAATTTTAACAAATTCTATTATAAAAAAGAATAGATAATATTTTCTATCTAATAGATCTAAAGTTTCTATTATTCTTTCAATGCATTAATATTAATCATCTTATAAGATTAATATTGCATTTAATATTATTATTAGTGGTATAATTTTCATTTTCATTTATTAGTTATAAATTATTTCTTTAAATTATAAATTTATTAAATTTATTAAATTTTACAAGAACATATAAGTTAGTAAAAAATTGGTTATTAAAATTATTAGATTTTTTTTTGATATTTTTTTTTATATAAGATATATTTATTTTAGTATACTTCTAAAAAAATATTCTCTATAAATTGTAAAATTTTCTTTTAAATTTTCTTTACTTATAAATCTAAATCTCAATAATAGTTGTTAATAAAAATATAATTTTCCATATGAATTAATTGCTAAGAAAATCAGGTTCTGAGAATTTTTTAGCAAAATTAAGATTTTTATTATATTTTAGTTTTTGATATTATTAGATTAAACTTTTAATTTTAGTCAAAAATTTCTCAGAACCTGATTTTTCTAAAAATCCTCCCATATGCTAATCTTAAATATCTCATTCTTATTATAATTTAATCTTTCTTTTTATCATAATTCCTAAATTTCATCTTGAAATATTTTTCTTTATATTGCTATTTTTGAAAAAATAATACTATAGTTTTCAAAATATTCTTATATAATAATAATTTAAATATATCATGTTTTGGTCTATTAAAATATTTTTCTATTGAATCTCAGTAAAATAATATATTATTATTATTTGTAATCATTAATAATAAAATTAGAAGTATTGATTTTTGTCTTATACTTAAGGATCTATAATTAAATATTGAACTTTAATAGAAAATTACAAATAGTTTCTCTAAAAATTATAAAATCAATTCTATTATTTTTAATTTACAATCTAGGATGTATTATCTGAACTTGTTATCTTTTTAAATATTAAAAATATGGATAAAATTTTAAAAGAAATATTATTTAATTTAAAATGAATCTTAATTTTTTAGAGAAATATAGTAGTATATATATAATTTTAAAATAATATTATTATTTATATTTATTTATTATTACTTTATTATATATATTTAAATATTTGTAATAAATACTTATAATATTAAAGATTTGTAATATATTTTGATAAATATAATTGTTAGCATTATTAGTTTAAAAAATATAATTTATTATTTAAAAAAAAACAATTTAAAGAAATAAAAATATTGTTAATTTTATAATTAAAACAATTAATATTATTAATATATTTTAAATTAACTAACTGTTTATATATATTATTATTAATTAATTAATTTTCTAAATTAGTTAATTATTCATTTAAATCACTTTTATTATCAGAATAGTCATTTTCTAAATCAAATATTTTGCTATAAATTCTTTTTGATAGTTTGTCTTTGCTATTATTAAACATATTAATTTTAGATTTTTAGTTATATTTTCTTTTATTTAGTTTCAAAATTAATGATTCATTTTGAAAAAAAAAAATTTAAAATAAAATTTAAAAATAAAAAAATTAATTTATAAAAATAATAAATAAAGTCATGCTTTATTTTTATTTTATTTTTTTTTTTAAAAAAAAAAAAAAAAATAGATACAAACTAGATTTTAGCATATACCGGTTAATTATCTTTTATAAAAAAAAAAAATCCAGACTTTTTAAAAAAAAACCTTAAAGTTATCCTGCATATATTTAAAATTTTTCGGATTTATTGTATTTGTTAAAATATATATTAATAAAATAATAAATTTTTTTGAATTTTTTTTAAAAATATGAATTAGTTTTCGGTTATATTGATCAATAAATAATTAATTCTTATGACAATCGAAAAACATCTTTGTTACGCAAAATTGATTTGTTCCGGCCTAAAAAATTCCATGAATCTTTTACTACCTAAATTTGTTTTGTTCAAATAATAATAATAATCAACTTTAATAAATAAAATGAAGAATTATAAAAAAAAAAGAAAAAAAAAAAAAAAAGAAATATCGATCTACAAATTTAATTAATTAGTAAATCATCGTGAACTTACCTTTGTTGGAAGTTAGCAAATAATTATTTTAAATTTTAAAATGAAGTGATAATCACTATCTAGTACCATTTTAATTTCTTTTTTAAACCTGTGAATGCATTCAATATTTTTTAAATTTATTATTATAATTAAAAATGAACTCTATAGAACTAAATTTAGACTTTGTACTCGCAAAAGGGACATCGAATCATATACCAAGATTCCGATTGTGATGGTCTTATTTGAGTTGGAAGTCAGTTTCCAATTCCGAACTTACTTTTGAATTTTCAAGCGACTGATTGTTAAGCAGGAGGTGATCACCCTGATATTTTCCGAAGGTAAAATATATATATAAGGTCCACTTGATTTTTGACAAGGGAAAAAAAATAAAATTTCATTCATGAAGAAAAGTTTACTATTATACATTTTTTTACATTTTTCATCGGCAGTTATT
>CAJVPQ010001169.1:0-19944 GCA_910591825.1 Funneliformis caledonium
GTGATCAGTAAGTTTACGACAAATATCAGCATGACATTTATAAGAAGAGAGGTTATATTTTCCCTATTACAACTTTCAACGTTAGCATTAACATTCATCAAGATTTAACAACTTCAACATTTCCTAACGAAGAAGCTTAATACCGATTCACCGTAGGTCAATGTTAACATTTGGCAATCCAACCATGTAATTTGTAACATCAGGTCAGTTTCACATGGGTTTTCCCCTTAGGTTATTGCGTTTGATTTAATATTGATCTAACTTTTCCGGTAATGGATTTAATGGTGCATTTTGATGGTGGAGCGGTATTGGTGTCGTTGATGCTGCTAACTAATATGAAGGTTCATAAAGATCATCCAAGTTTTCCTAATTAAATGCCACAAAGTCTTTTTTTTTTAAAAAAAAAATTTCAATCAGGTTGAAATTTAATTTCTGTTGAAAAGTTTATGGATACTCCGTAATATGTAAAAATTACAAGTTTATTATAAGATTAAATTCGTTAATTTTCGACAAGAAAAGATAAAAAAAAAATTAAAAAATAAAGGTTACGAAGAAAGAAAATGAAGTAGAGGAAAGAGGAGTGGCTAGCAACTTTTAAAGAAATCCATAAATTTCCGATAGTTACACAACAATTAAAAAGAACATAATTTTTTAATTGAAAATATTTATAATACTACTGTTCAGTTTAAAATAATAATTCACTATATTTTTTGTAGTATAAAGAAAATATTTAAAATAATATAATTCTTTTATAATTAATAGTTGAATTGTAAAAGCAAATGAAGTAAATAAAAATAAATAAAAGGAATGAAATTAAACATCGAGATAGTTTTAGAAAAATGAGAAAGTAATAAAGTAATATCCAACACAACCAAACACCACAATATTATTATTATTCGACCATAATATAAAATAATACTTTTAAGAATAATTCAAGCCAAAAGAAAATTTAAAGAAAGCTAAAGTAGTGTTTCAGGCAAAACTAGTTTCGCCAAATTGATCTACAAAACTCTTTCCAAATTTAGGGTTTCGGATAAGTTTCGGATCATAGAAAAATTCTTTGGAGCGAAAACGTTTCTGATGTTGAAAAATAGTTTCGCCTGAAACACTGAGCTAAAGGATATTCGATACTGAAACGATCGAACCTGAAAATGAAAATAATAAACATAAAAAGGTAGAATATTTACAAATAAACCAGTAAAAAAAATCACATCGAGCAAAAGTAGAAAAAAAATTAAACTAAAAACTGAAAGCGATCCATAACAAAATAATCATGTAAACGTGTAAATATATGATGTAAAGAATTTTTTTTTATTTATTACATTACATTGAATTTCCTTTTTCTCTTTATTTATTCACTATTAATTTAATACAGAGAGTTTTCTTTAATGTAAAAGATTTCAAGATAGTGCATTATTTTACTATTCAATGACATTTCTAAAAAGAATTTCAATTATTTTTTTTAAAAATAATATTTCGCTATAGCTTAAATGTAACAATAACTCCGTCATGGTACTACTTTTTAAACTGTTTTTAAAAAAAGTTAAGGCATTGTAAACCAGCTATCCGAGCCATAAATAAATATTTTAAAGAAAAGATTTTTTAATAGTAAGTAGTATAAAATAAATAAAGAAGTTTGAGTGGATTGAATAACTGCTGACATCTTGCCTCTAGGTATGAACCAGGGTAGTTAAAGCTTACTCCCGCGCTCTGGGGAAATTGGGCACATAGTTGATATAGCCAACTACCACCTAGACCCCACAAAGTCGATAACAAACCCTGATCCAACATGGGAACCTTTAGCCGGAACATCTATCATAACATGGGTGGATAGGATCATCAGCATCCCATGGAATGAATGAAAATCATTCATTCACCTTGTTAGAAACTTGTTGTCATAACAGCATCCAATATTGCACGTTGTGGGAGTCGTACCCGAGGATAGCTGGCTAGAAAATCTCACGCACTATCCCACAACGACAATACTCATAAGAAGTTATAATTATTTAATTTCGCATCCCTTTATATCGTTATATTCACGTGATTAAATATACAAATGACTAATGATTTAAAAAAGTATATATATTTTTTATACTTTTTATCATGGAGAAAATTTTTAATTTTTTTAAAAATATATTTTCTTTATACTTTATACCGTAGTAGAATAATTGTTACTTTGTTAAAAAACATATCTACAAACCATGTTAACGATATTACTCCAACTGTAAAGGTAATTTAAAATTTTCATATCCTCTTTAGCTTATATAAGTTACAAAAAAATAAACTCACTCTCTCGTTATTTAACTTTCCGCCTACTCTTCAATCCTTGGAGTTCCTACAATTTAGTTGTATAAATAGACTACAAACCCACTTGATGTCACTTGATTTAAAAAATGGACGTTTCAGCTCATCAATAGTTAAAATTACGCTCGAAAAAACTCAATATCATTTTCAAAAGCAAAAACGGATACTCAGATCTGCGAGGTTAATTGATTCTAATAACAATTATGCTCATGTTGAAGGAAGGAATACTCATTTCAATCTGATCAAAAAGTTCAAAAAGGAGAATATATTGTGTTGATAGGTGAAAGATTCAAGGTGATCGCGGATACTATGTTAAGAGTTACCGGCATTTTAAACCTACGAGCAAATTTGATAGTTGGACTGAATTCCGTATTGAACTGAAACAAAACTAAATGGTCTCATCGATGCCTATAGATTGATATTTGAGAAATATCCAATTGAAAGTTATGTTGATCCCGAGCAAGATCGTTTTATCCATTTGAAAATCGTTCTCGATATTAAGGATGAAAAAGTCGAAAATTATTGAGGATTACATTACTGAAACTTTTGAAGGTTTTGAAGGTTTGAAACGTACTACAAAAAAAACCACCTCAATATTAAAGAGATTTTCCACACCTGTCATACCTTTACAAGAGCTTCATATTGAGCATTTTTCGAGATGTTCATCAAATCACAAATTATGAGAATGGATCATTCAATTTTGTTGTTTAATTCCTATACAATTTGCGATAGCAAGAAATAATTTATTTCAACCTTTTAGGGATTGATTATCTTCAAATGATATGGAACATGATGGTAGTTACTGGTCATCATGTGGATAGCATAGCAATGAATATTTCTTTTGGATGGTATGAAGGGATATTTAAGTATTTTAGTTATAAAAAAGTAAAAGTTGTTTCTAGTATGGGTGAACAATCGTGCGGAAAATCCTTCATGTTAAATCATCTAATTGGAACTACCTTCAACGGCTCCGCAATGGTAATTAGTAATAAAATATCTCCCCCTTCCTTTTTTTTTGTAAAAAAAAAAGCTAATTTATAAATTTTTATTTCGGCGTTGCGTTGATAGAGTATGGATGTCATTAGTCAAACTAATGAATTATATTAAGTTATGATTAATTAATTAAACTCTCAATCTCTTTAAACAGTTTACACCAAGGACTATATTTATGTTAAAGCTTCTCGAAAAAAGTTCTCAAGAAGGTAAAATTACAAAACTTATTATTCTTCATTTTAGACTATTCATTATATTAATATATCCAATAAATCTTTTAGATATGTTTTTTAACACTTTCAATACGGTGATATCAAATCTTAAGCTCTTTAAGATGATTGATTTTATATTATCTTACTACTACTTTCCTTACATATTTACTAATGAAATGAAATTTTTATTTTCAAAACAGAATAAATTTACCGTAAATAAGGATATGTCTTCAATCTTTCAAAGATTTCACGATGGCGCAATGTTATTTGATTCAGATACAAAAATATTTAAGGTATAATTCAAATATTATTTATATATAATCCAAATGTATGTGTCGGGAAAAGTCGAATTTATTTAATATTTTAATTATTTAGGAAAGGCTTTGTATCATCATAAAGACGTGCTTAAGGCCGAAAAAGAAAACATTGTTATGGAATTTCAGTCAAAATTTCTCAATTGGTTTCTGAGGTACATTTTATTATATTATTTTCAAAGGTTTTTGTTACGGCTTTATTTATTTTTTAATTTTTTTTTTAGAAGGTAAAAATAACTTTATTTCAAGGATTTACAAAGGTGGACTGGATATCAATCCTTGGCCAATGTTTAATGATGCTGGATGGTTTAAAACCTTATCTAATGTTAATAAAGATTTAGAGAAACAGAAAGCAAAATATGAAAATGCGCGATCCTACTTACAAAATACAAAGTTGATCATGGCTAAATAGAAGGTTCGTAAAGTTATCCCGTTTTTAGGAAAAGGAATTCCATACTTATATTTTTTATTTTTTAGATATGTGAATGGGATTCGTTAGAATAAAGCCTCATACAAATTCGTGTCGCAACATAAAAAGGATTACTGTCAATCGCTGTTTCTTATGGTTTAGAACAAATATCTCCTGATTTGAACTTCTCAAAGTAAATTTATTTTGTAATTTACGTCTTTAAATAAGTTTATAAGCTAGAGATATTTAATTAAATAATATTTACTTCTTTATTTCTAGAACCACGATACCGGAGAGCTAATTGAAGACTCAAAACATAAATTATCCAAGATTTTATTTGACTTCAATGGATTTGATGATGAAATATTAGCAGATACTGATATTCAATTATATGAAGACCACATCTTTTGTCGAAATTTCTGATGATTTAAGAGAGTACTTCGGAAATTACGTCCAATCACGAGAAGTATCTTCCAATGACACGAAATGGTCTATTTTTTTAGATATATCGTTGAGCGTCGCGTTGCACTCGTCACGGATTGGTATAGACAAAATACTAAAATTTTCCACAATAAAACAGTGATATTGTTAACGGAAGGTTTGCAATGGAGGAATTAAACAACCTTACACGATTGTGGATATTGTGCGGAATTACATGCTATCAATGTGGCTTAAAATGTGTTAAAAATCGTGAACACGAAGATGAACATGATTGTTTGACAGATCATAAGTGTCATTTCAATTACCAGTTTACTGAATAACATAACCATAGATTAATTCCGTCATGTAATTACAAGCTGGACATGAAGGCATGCACGTTTGTAATAGAATAAAATCTCATTTATGTGGTCAAAAATGTAGTCTTCACAATAAGCGTAATTGTCTAAAAAGGACATCATGATGAAATATATGTCAATCGACACGTCATTTTTATGAAGAAGATTGTTCATTGTCAAACAAAAACTCACAAAGGAGTATATCTTATAATTTTTTGTTCAATTTTTTTCAATCTTAGTATTGTAAAGATTTAGGAAGGCATCGACATGTTGATTATTGTCAAAACGAAATGGCTTGTAAATCTGGACAGGATATTCAGCTTATTAATAATAATGGTAATTTAAATTTGTATTCAAGTTCTCTTCAGTACCATTGACTCTATTTTTACTATTTAATAAATTATAGAAAAACCTATTAATGATCAACCGCAAGATCTCATTTATCATAGTAACGTACAGGTTTTAAAGGTATGTATTAATTCTTCAATCTTTTATTTAATGTGCATTTTTTTAAATAATTTTTTTTTTATTATTCCAGATCCTTATTCTTGTTCAGGAACAACAAGAGATTGCAAAATGTGATCACGAATGTTCCGATGAAAAACATTCTCAAGGGTCTACAAACGCCCAAATTAAATCATTTTGTGAATTGCCACTTTTCCATGCTCCATTCGATCCAAGAACACTCCAAATAACTATGGACATATATCTTCAGATGGGCATTATTATAATTGTGAAAATCCAGATACATGAGAAGCTGCCGCTTTTCATATTGTTTTGTCTTGGATCGATCGGAATCTATTTGTAATGATATGAAGCCTTTACCGTGGACTTTTATTTTTAAGGAAATAAAAGCAAATCATAATAACAGACTCGGTGCAGCGGTAAGATTTAAAATTAAAGAATTATTTCTTTTTAATGTATAATTTAGGTATACCAATTTATGGAAACACGTCTTACTTCCACTCAAGAAAACCAGAATCAATTGTCACCCACTTTGCGTGATAGCATTTCATTAATCCTGTTTGATCATAATGTTATCGTACCACTTGAGAATCGAAATTTAACAGAATCGGGAGCTTAATTGAAAACAATGGTGGTGGAAAGAATTTCGATCTCATAATTAAGAAAGCTGGTGATTTTATTCTGTTCTTATTTTGATCCTACAGAGTAGGTTTCTTTATTTTTGTGTAAGTTAAAATTTGAAATGGCCGTTAATGTTTGCTTATGAATTTTCTTGTCCTCCTTTTTAGGAAAAATGTCATTATTCTCTTATCTGATGGGGAATGTGGTATTCCAACAACTCAACTTAAAATTATTTGTAAGATGAATAAAATTGGTAATTTTCATCAAATCTTTTAAACTTTGTTGCCTTAAAGCAATTATTAAATTAAATATTTTTGGAATTCTTTTTAGTTCCCAATTATATCTCTATACAGTATCAATTAACAACGATTCACAAAGTCAACCATTAGAAGAGATGGCAACCTTAAGTGAAGCACTTGAACCGGTAATTATCAGGTGATCTAATTTAATGTGACTACCTTACATTACGATCGATGAATTTTGGAAATTTTATGTTTTGTAGTCAGGTGGTTTTGCTGTTCGTAAGTATATTTAAAAAGGGTCGAATATATATATATAAAGGTTAACTTAAACATGATTAATGACACAAATACAAAAAAAATAAACTGTAATTATTTAAAATTAAATTATTTGCGTATAAATAAAAATTATCAAATTTAAATAAAAGATTACTTTCTGCATTAATATTATCCTTAAATTTTGAGAATTCAACTATAATCGGGCCGAGTCTAATTCGTATTCTGTAAATATTGGGATTCAAGTTCAAATATATTCCAAATTCGGCCCGATTCGACCTTTACGAAACACTAGATAATATTACAAGAAAATCAATCTCACATACTAATTTATAGCTCACTAAGTTTGTTAATGACACAAATTAGTAATTACAACACAATCCTTTCCTAAATGAACATGAAATTTTGTCCTTGATTGCATCTGGTTTGTTTAAAAAGAAATCCTTACAAAATTGATTGAAAGTTTTAAAATCAATCATTCCCGAGCTTATATAATTAAAGATGAAATCATTGAAAATTTCTTTTAAAATATAGAATTTGCCCTTAGATTGTTTATTTAATTATTCCATATAAATATTTTCTTCGCTATTTTAATTTCTCTAGTCAATTCTATAATAATAAAAAAATACATGTAGATCATCATCATTAACGTTTAGAATACTCGTATAAATAAATTTTTAAATTGTGTGACCCTTAATTTTCGTTACGTTTAGTTCAACGAAATGCAGAGAAGAAATTTTCTATTTTAGCGTAGTGATGATCAGGTCACTAAACATTTTTGGCTACAAGAAAAGTATATCCGATTTTGCTATGGTTCATCTCTTAGCTTGCAATGGAAGACTGGTTTGGACTATAGATTTGTAATTAAAATTTTCTTTTCTTCTTGTCTCTTTGAGTACTTATTATTATTAATCCAGAAATTCACAGAAATGCAAAAAATGCAAAAAATTTTTTTATTTAGTAAAAAATAGGAAAAACATATTAAACGTTGCACATGACAAAAAAAGTTCACGCGATTTGTGTGACATATTTAATATTGATTACTAATTCTTTGACTGATGATAATTAACTTCCGGTTGTACTAATCCTAATAAATAATAGTATTTTTTTTTGTGATAAAATTGTCAACAGTAGATATAATTACTTATTTTTTTAATATGCAAAAAAAAAAATTTTTCTGGGGGGTACCCCAGACCCTCCCCCCTTCTTAGGCTTTTTTTTTATTTTATTATATTTATTTATTTTCACCCTTAATTAAAACAAAAGTTAGATTATTAAAAATCACTTATAAAAGCGAATCAAAATTTTATTTAAAGATGTATTAATATATAATTAACCCAACTCATTGACCTAAGGTTGCCGGGCAAAAACCCGGAGGTTTCGACAGGCATCGAAATCGAAACCCATCGAACGTTTTGCCAAATTTTTTTATTAAAGGCAAAATTGCGAAAGTTTCGACGGGTGGCAAAAGTTTAGATGGGGGCAAAGTTTCGACGAATGACAAATACCCATCTTATTAAATATACAATTTTTTAATTTAAAAATTTATTTGTTTTTACGAGTTGGGTTTAATTTTTGACTAGTCTTGGTAGGAATAATATTACTATTCAAAAATATTGAATAAACTATTTTAATGTAGCGCATAAGTGCGGAAATAGAAGGATTGAGTCGTAATTACATCACCATTATTTATAATAAAATTTCTTTTTTAATATAATTAATTGTATTTAAGAAAAATATATAAAATTATAAGTGGAATTATCAAAGAAAAAAAACCGAAAAACCTAACCTATGCGATCCAATAAAAAATAAAAACAATTAATTATGGAGTGGAGAAATAATAAAATATTATATCGCAGCGACCTGATATTAAAAAAAAATTCATATCGTTTATTTATGAAATGACCCAAGTCGAAAGAGAACCTAATGATTAATAAAAAAAATAGTTTTTTTAAAAAAAATGAAAAAAAAGCTTTCGATCGCTGTAACCAATATTATACTCGACGAAGACCGACAGGTGATCCGATAACACATATAAAGTATTATGGAACACATTTCTAACGGGATTTCTAAGAATGGATTCTGAATATTAGTAGATGATTATCTTGTTATGAAATGCAAGTAATTATTTTTTAATGTTTAACATATTAAATTTTGAATTTCTTCAAAGATAACAAGCGCGCACGCAAAAATGTTTATAAAGCGTTTGACGAACATGTCAAAGCTCGCGCGCTTCCAAACGTGAGAGTTCTTTTTTATAGGTTTTCATTCAAAATTGACGATGATTTTGAAGATTTTTCACCCGGAAGAAACTGAACCATTATATTTCATCTTTAAGGAACATATTCTATTTGTTGAGAATCCTATATGAATTAATTTAAGGAAAAAAGTAATTGTATGCTTATGATCTAGGAAATAAGCTGCTCGCGTTCATATTTAAAATTTTATTTCCTTTTTTAAGCAGATAAAAATATACATATACGTCTGATTATTGATTATGTCCACAATTTAGTTTATTTAATGCCGGCCATCATCATATATTTACGTCCTTTTAAGAATTCGCAAAGTTGTTATCGAACCCATCGAAACTGTCGAAACAATTTTTGAAAAGTTTCGACTATTGCCAAAATGGATTTAGGGTTTTGCCCCGCAACTATACATTGACCCCGGTGCGAAGCAACGGGTTACAGCTAGTAATAAATAAAATAAAGTATATCATTTTAATTATTGACCGCCGAAATGCTACGCCTTACGATTATACAACATCCTGTTTGAAAATAGTAATGATTTTATTTTTGGCAACCTTAATAAAAATAAATATAGTTTCTAAATATACTTTGTTATGTTATTTGACTCATTTAATAAATATAATATATTGATTATTTAAAAATAAAAATATTTAAGATAATACTTTTAAAGCATAAACGAACGTAAATTTTTAAAAAAAGAATTTCTTATTCAAATTTAATATAATAAAAGTAAGAGTCTAGTTTCCAACCCAACTATAAGATTAATTTTGTTTGTTTAAATAAGCTTTATCGTTATGTTTTGATAATTTTTAATAACAATTCAGAGCTGCGCCTAACAACTTGTGACAAGGTGACACCATACAATTTATTATAAATTTTTAACCATAAATGAAAAATCCGAAAAGATCATCGTCTTTTTCATCCTAAAAAAATGTCTTCCAAATTGTGGAAACCACCGTTTTTTTTCTTTTTTTTTCTTTTTTTTTTTTTTTAATATACTCCGAAGAATATGATATACTTGACTCCAGTGAATTTTCTGATATCAAACTTCTTGTTGGAGAAGAATCCAATGCAAAGGTTTTTCATGCACATTCCTTAATTTTAAAAATACGTTCACCTTACTTCCGTACCGCTTTATCAAACGATTTACTAAAAAAAGAAAATGATATTATTATATTTTAAAAACCGAATATTTCTGTTGAAATTTTTGAAATCATTTTAAAGTAACTTAACTTTTCTCGATATGAATTTTAATCATATTATGAAACTAACGAATTTTATTTAATTAATTAGGTACATTTATAGTGACGTTATTGACCTTTCCAACAATGATATGAAAACAAATATTGCGATTTTAGTTGCAGCTGATGAATTATGTCTTAACGACCTGTGTACTTTTATTGAAGATTATCTTCTTGATGACGAATCATTATTAAAACAGAATTTTGTTCTCATTCAAGATGTTATAACTAAATTTACCCAATTTGGTAAATTGGTCCAATTCTATAATATTTCTATTCAACAAGATCCCTCATTAATCTTTAAAGCAGATGATTTTGCAACAATCAAACAAGAAATTCTTCTTAAAATTCTTGTGGAAAACAATCATTCTGAAAAATTTATTATAGTTTGGGATAAATTATTAGAATGGGGTATTGCGCAATCCGATGAATTACCGTCAGATACTTCAAATTGGACGCATAATGAAGTATTAATAATTGGAACAATTATTCAACCATTTATACCATATATTAATTATAAGGAAATTAGTCCCGCAGATTTCGTTCAGAAAGTCAAGCCATTCAAGAATGTCTTCGATATTGATTTCTATGTTCAGATACTTGAATATTATTCTTTTGGTGATAATGTTCATTCAAAATTATATATTAATATTAATTCTAAGGTTATTGATTCTAGGATAATTAATTCTGACCAAGCTCCTTTACTTGGTAATTTAATTAAAATGGCGAAAAAAGATAACTATAATACTTCTTATGATTTTAAACTACTCGTCCGTGGAAGTAGAGATGGGTTTGAAGTAAAAAATTTTCATAAATTTTGTGACGAAAAAGGACCTACAATTGTTATTGCCAGCGTTAAGGATACAAACGAAATACTTGGAGGATTTAATCCTTTAAATTGGACATCAGTTACTGGTTTTAACAAAACTAAAGATAGTTTTATTTTTTCACTGGACCAAAACAAAAAAAGTTTCATCTTCAGTAAAGTTGTTGAAGAGCGGTATGCGATTTTTAATAATCGTGAAACTGGTCCAGATTTTGGACGTAGGTCATCTGATTTAAGATTGCGAATACCAATTAAAAAAGGTCAATGTTACATGAATAGCTATGAAAAGCTAATTAGAAAAAATGATGGAGGATTCGAAATAAAAGAATACGAAGTATTCCAAGTAATAGAAAAATCAACTTGAATGTTAAATATTTTCGCATTTGTATTTAGATATAACCTTTATTAGTTCATATTGGTTAACCGAACATTGCATAAAAAAAATTGGGTTAAAGTTTTTAAAAAAGCTGAATTGTAAGCCAAGCTTTATACAACGTAAATAACTACTCTACCCTGTGTAAATAATTATTTTAATTTCTTATAAGATATTGCGTATCTGCTGTTCTGTGTTATTCTTCATAAATATTAAATAAATTTAATATTGCTATTAATATCAAAGTAAAAAAATAAGTCGTTAATATTAATTTATTTCAAAAAAAGAAAAAAATAGATGGTATTACAAACATCTAATTTTTAAAATGGTGTAACTAAGATCTTTTCTTTCTACAATTATCCAAGAATTATTGCCGTAACGAAATCGAAGGGCCTTCGCAATAAAAGAAGGGAAGAATCTTCCGGAAAAATAATTGAACTTTTATATGCCAATTATGATTTGATCGAACTTAATTTTTTTATTTTCACCCTGTATGAAAAAATGTCACGAGACTAATACGTTCCACGTGAACGTAAATCAATGATATCATTTGTAATTATTAGTTCTGATTTTGTGAAAGGTGACACCATGCAGGATAACCCCTTAAATGAGAAAAAATTTTTTTTCCATCCTAAAGAATATGTCTTCCGAATTGTGGAAACTATCTTTCGAAGAATATATTAATATCCTTGAATCCAGTGAATTTTCTGATATCGAACTTCTAGTTGGAGAAGAATCCAATAATAAAGTCTTCAAAGCACATTCCCAAATTTTAAAAATACGTTCAACATACTTCCGTACCGCTTTATCAAATGATTGGAAAAGAACATAAAACAATGTTATTAAATTTCAAAAATCGAATATTTCTGTTGAAATATTTGAAATAATTTTAAAGTAATTCATCTTTTCATCAATATGCTAATTATGTGATCTAACGAATTTTATTAATTTTATTGAATTAATTGGTTGACCTTTCCAACAATGATATTAAAACAAATTTTGCAATTTTAATTGCAGCTGATGAATTATGTCTTAACAACCTGTGTACTTTTATTGAAGAATATCTTATTGATAACGAATCTTTATTGAGAGAAAATTTTGTTTTCTTTCAGGATTTTACAACTAAATTACTTTATTTAGTAAATTGGTCCAATTCTGTAATATTTCTATTCAACAAGATCCCTCATTAATCTTTAAAGCAGATGATTTTGCAACAATCAAACTAGAAATTCTCCTTGATATTCTTGCAAGAAACAATCATTCTGTAAAACAAATTGAAATTTGGGAAAAATTAATGTTATGGATTACCATCGGATAAAACAAAATGGACGCAAAATGAAGTATCAATATTTGGAAAGATTATTCAACCGTTCATATCACATATAAAATTTAAGGAGATTAGTCCCACGGATTTCATTCAGAAAGTCAAACCATTCAAGAATGCCTTCGATACGGATTTATATGTTCAGATACTTAAACATTATTCTTTTGATGATAATGTTCAAAATATTGATTCCAAGATTATTAATTCTTACCTAGCCTTTTAATTTGTAATTTTATTAAAATAGTGAAACAAGATAAATTTATTGCTACATATGATTTTAATTTGCTTGTCCGTGGAAGCAGAGATGGGTTTGAAGTATTGCCAGCGTTAAGGGTACGAACGAAATCCTTGGAGGATTTAATCCTTTAAATTGGAATTCAGATTAGAATGGATTTAGCAATGCTGAAGACAGTTTTGTTTTTTCTTTGGACAAAAACACTAAAAGTTTCATCTTCAGTAAAGTTATTGATAAGGAACATGCAATTTATAACGAGAATGAATTTGGTCCAGAATTTGGAGATGGTAAAGCTGATTTAGGATTGTTTAACCCCATTTAAAAAAGGTCAATGTTACAAGAATAGCTATGAAAAGCTAATTAGAAAAAATGATGGTGAATTCGAAATAGAAGATTACGTAGTATTCCAAGTAATAGTAAAATAACGTGTTTCTTATATTTTTAAAGTATTCAGTTATTGAAAATAAATTCCTTCAGCATATTAGTTGTTATTGATAAAATAATTTTATCAAAAATCAATTTAATTAAGAATTGAAAATTTTAATTAGTCTGTAATTAGTTAATTCATTAATATTTTAAGTAAAACTTTTCATAATCCGTCAAAATTCCTAATATTGGCTGCGGAGCAGTATTCGCGCGACGAATTGGTATAAATAAGTCCGAATTTACATGCTTGCGTGAGATCGTCAAACATTATTCTTTAGTTCTTTACTGACATGGAGGGAATATTTTTACCAGATTATTGTCGGAAAACTCCTTTCTAGTGAAGAAAATTTACGATGTAATTATTCAAGCTGGAGAAGGCAAATATATGAAAAAAATTTTCGCGCACTCATTAATTGTGGGCAAGGTCAACATATTTGAAAGCTGCATTTTCAAAATTATGGGCAGGAAAATAAAATGGATTCTTATCTTAAAGATTTCCGGAGAAACATAGAGTTAATTTTAAAATTCTTTTATCTGGAATTATTAATTTAATTAATCTAAATGGTACAATAGCGTTGAAACTTTTAATCGCAACCGACGAATTGAATCTTCAAAAATTGAGAGATTATATCCAAACTTGTATGATCAATAATCAAACTGAGTATTTAAAAAAGGAACGGTCGAAAATTTTCAAATTATATTTCATTATTTGAGAAAATATCTGTAAAAATCCAGAATCATTTTTTAAATCTCCGAAATTTATATCACAAAAATGAATGAAATTGAAATTTGGAATTATATTCTGAAATGAGGCAATTCAAAAATGTCTACGCCTTTAGATATCGATAATGTATCTCGATGGACATTAGATGGTTTCAAATTCCTGCAAAAGCTTTTTGGCGAAAAGTTAGTCTATTTGAACAAATCTTTCCTAATCAATTATATAGGTATATAATTGGATATCATTTTGATCCTGATACATCACCAAGTACCTCAGTTTTACCCAAGAGATTCAACTTATCTTTTGATTATGTTCTATCACTTCTTAGTAATAGCAGGTTGATTGATAAAAAGATGAATTCTTTTATAATTCTGGAATAATCCTTATTCATTTAAACTTCTTTATCTTGCTAGTCGAGATGGATTTGATGCAAAAAAATTTCATGAGTTATGTGACAACAAAGGTTCAACTATCATGATTTCAAAATTGAAAGAAAATGCTAAATTATTTGGTAGATACAATCCATTAAATTGGAGACCTTATGACGGTATTAAAGATCTTACTAGGCGTGATAAGTGGAGTGGGGATTTACATGATAGTTTTTATTTTCTTTTACAAGTAAATAATATATTAATTCAGGGTACATTGCATTGAAGCTAAAATAATTTCGATTGTTCATATGATTTAAACCGATTGTAGATTATGAAATATTTCAGGTAATAAAAAAACGAGACTCCACAAATTAACTAACTTAAATAGATCTGGATCATATAATATCGTAGTTTCTTCATTTGCGTTAGGCTTTTAGAATAATATTTTGAAATTGAATTATTTAATTTTGAAACTAGAGGTTGGTAAAAAGAAAATTAATTTGAAGTTTAGGAGGATAATGAAGTTTACGTAATATAAAACTTCAGCAAATTGATAAATTACAGTATAAGTACTAATACAAGTAGATCTTCTTCAAATTCTTTTTTTAATGTGAGCTAATACGAATCAGTCTCACCAGGATTATCTATTTCAGATTACATACTTGCATAATATAGTATTAGTATATAATATCCAGAAATAGCCATTAAAGCGCTTTGCAAAAAATCATGTGATTTTTTCTTACAGCCTGTAAGTGAAATTTGCTAAGAACATTTTTATTAACTGATGCATTTACTTTATTAATAATATAACTTATTAAAAATATATGTATCAAATCTCTATTTTATGAATTTTTGGGGTTGAAACTGTTACTACCATTTTACTAGAACTATACTCATTATTTCCAGAGTCAGAACTATATAATATTTTATGAATTATACAGGCTACAGCTATTCTTAATGTTAATAAAGTATGGATAAGCTGATATATAGCACTTAGTGAAATCATATGTAATGGAATTGTTGCCTCCTTTATTAAACAGTACTTATAAATATCTGATTCTTTTTACGTAGCATAAAGTTTTATAATATCACCTAGAAGTAGATAAAATAAAATATGAACAATTTATGAATATATAAAAAAATAGAAATAATTTATATACCTGCAATGTTAATAGTGAATATGGTTAGATTCTGCCTCCTTAATAGTTAGTTAAATATCTTTTTAAGGTTTTTTATGTTTCTCATAGTATCGATAGAATTTTTGAAAAAATATATTAATTTTTTATGATCATGATCCTACTTATCTTAACTGGAATTAGATCTATCAATCTCAAGATAAACAATTTCAAGTTTAGCATTTTTTCTGAATTAGGCTATCATCATATAATCAGCTCTTCAGGTAATTTTACAAGAACCTTTTCATATGGAACTAGCCAAACTCCCTTCTTCACTCCTTAATTTAGAAAACATTAATTATAACAAATATGATAGTAGAGTAATGAAACTTTTTGAGCTAAGCCTACCATATGTCTCATACTATCAGGTTTCCTGGTAAATCACTCATCACTATATTTAATAATGGTGCAAGCATCTCACAAATATATGATCCTTCATTTATCGATTTTCCCTTCTTTATATATGCATTATATTTTAGCGATTTCCAAACCTTGAGTCTATAATTATTTATTGGTTAGTTAGCAAAGTAAAAAATAATATAAACAGATTTTGGTAAGAATTGCTTATCGGTGATTTACATAGATTCTAATATCTATTTTGTTAGATCTTGCAATTCTTCAAGCTTATCCAACCATTCTTTATAATTAATATTACCCAAAACCTCATCTATGTTAATTTTTGATTCTTCATTTTGAATAAATTTTTTATAAGCTTCCATTATATCATGATTTTATTCTAACTTATATTTTTGAAATGGCTAAAAATATTAAAAACTAACCCAGGTATATTTGTAAAGGGTTCTGACTTGATATCTAAAATATCTAAACAAATCAGATTATCGAATTCAAGGTTCTTTATATTTATTTCCTTAAGTTCTGTTTCTATTCTCTCCCATATGATTTTTCATAACTAACGCTTTCATTTTTATATTATCTAACATCATACTTCAAAGATCGTAAATTCGTATTTGCATCTTTATATCAGACTTCAGTATTAATTACTAACGCTTCTATTTCTGAGAGTGAACAAAGATCTTTAAATGCAGTTGCGACCTAAAAATGTATCTAATATTAGTTTCTCAAGACTCATTTGATAAATAATTTAATATTATATCACAAGATCAAATTAGATTTCCATTTTTATAAATCTTCAAGTGCCAGCAAAATGTTTGATATGTAGTTATCATATATGCTAATATATAGTATAAAATTAGTTACTGCTATACGAGAAGTAATAATAATACAACAGATATCAGCCTCTTCACTAGTGATTATATCACACTAGAAAACCTAAAAAAGCATGTCATCATATCCATATATATAGATCATAAAAATAGTCTATCACCTTATCCATTTAGCTAATTGTTTTCTGATACTAAAACTTCAAAGCTTCTTTATCCACTCAATATTCTCTGAGAGGACTTGTTATAAAACTCGCTTTAAAACATTTTTAAAGTTCTCTACCTCCTTTTTGAGATTGCTTGTCCATTCACCTTCCTCTACTCGTACAAATAATATCATAGAGATTTTAAAGATATCAAGAAGCTCTCTAGTTTAAAGAAATTCTTCCATTTACATTTATTTATTATTATTAATAATAAATATAGTTTGTATTATATAATTAATAATACATAATAATTTTAATAATTTTAATATGTTTTAATATCTATATTAATTATATTATATAATATTTACTTTGCATTATATTTTATAATTTTAATTAATATAATACAGTAAGATAAAAAAATCAGAATTTTTTTTTAAGAAATAAAAAGATGAGATTTTAGCTAAATCAAGTTTAATTTAAATTAGGAGTTTGCTATTTATTACCAGAGGTGATTATTACTAGTGTCACGTGACAATATTTATCATGTAACTATAATAGAAAATGAATTTACCACAAACATTTATTTTTATTTCATTTTAATGTTTATTTGACATTGACAACATAAAGCTATTAAACATTTAAAATCCTCTTAAATCCTAATGAAAATTTGCCCCTACTCTAAATTTGCTATACTTTTTGAATCTCCGCTAATCATTCTAAACCTGTTAATATTAAACTAATCAAATGTTGTATAACGTATATAGCATAAATCCCCAAAAAATAGCATATATACTATGAAGACTTGTTTAGACGTATTTTTATCCAAAATATCCAAAGAAGCTTTATTTTTCGTGCAGCTTCTAACTTTTTTCTTTAGACATTAGAAGCTTTATTTTTCGCGTAGCTTTTAACTTTTTTTTAGATATTAGAAGCTTTATTTTTTGCGCAACTTCTAATATTATGACCTTTTTCTTGACAATATCTACATGTCTTGGAAGATGAAGATATATGTTGATTATTATTAGTCATTTCTGTTGGTGCTTTATAGCATTTTGGAGGACGACCTTTTGGCTTGTGGTACTCAGGATTTGATATCTCTAGAATACTATTATTATCCAATAGTTCTAAAGGTTATCGTTGGTAATCATTCTTTATACTGTCATAAGAAGAGACTTCTTGAGCTTCACTGACACTAAGCCCCATTTTGTGTTGATATTTCATTATAAATTGTATAAGTAGTCCAGTTAGTTCTCCTATTGCACTTTCTGCTACAGCAATTTGAACACTAGTTTTCGCTATAGACATTGTATTACTAAATTCAATCCTTTTATCAACCCTTTTCTTAATAGTTGATGTATAAACATTACCAGCTCAGATTTGATCAATGTAATTCAACGGTTTGTTTGAGTAAGTTTTATTTTCTTGAGTAATTATAACGTAATTTGATGTTTCAAATAGCGTAGACTCAAACCAACGCATATGAATGAAACCTATATGGAATATGGCTTTATCAGATTGAAGTAAACCTGATACTGATGTCGACATGGTATTCCTTGGTTAATAATGTACATATATATACAAAGTAATGTTGAATATGCGAAAATTATTATATAGTGTAGTTTAGCTGTTGAAGATGTTATCATTATATAATGGACTTCCCATATCTCCTGGATTTCGTTATTATCAATGCTTGATAGAAGTTCTTGCAACCTGATTTGTAGCATATCATACATATATTCAATAATATCCTTCGGGCTATCAGGTTCATTGATCTTTTAGTATATATATCGATTAAATTAGCATTATTACCAAATACCATATTAAAAAGATTAAAAATTTTGTTTTTTATAGCCACTTACTTGATTTATTGTAATTAATGTTCCCTGGTATAATAATGCCTGTTTCATTTGTGCCCTCTGAAGTGAAAATGGTATAGGTGCTAAAGCTCCTTTAAAATAGAATCAATCCTTTAAAGATAGTTTCGTATGTTGATGGAAGACCAATTGTCAAATTTGACCTGTAATAATTGTTAAGACAGCTGTAATATGCTTCTTTGTCTAATTCATATTCAACTTCTCTTACTAGCTCCTTTAAAAGCGTATCTTAGTCAAGATGTTTTTTAAAAATACCATTGATAGATTCAACCCGTTGAGTTGACTCAACTCCTACTGTAAATATCTTCCTGATAGAATACCCTGCCCATAACTCACGACTTGAATAAAGTTTATTTTCAAGGTAAGGTTGACATGGCTCATATTTTATAAGCATCTCTTTATATCTTACTTCAAATTGACATTGAGTATAGCTATTGCGCATGTGGTAAAAATCTCCAATGAAATTATTGACAATCTCTTCACGCAATTTAGACTTAACTTTTTTCTTTACATTCTCTGTAATATGGTAGATACATAGAAAGTGTTGAATTTGTGAATAAGTCATCTGAACAGCAGATATCATTGCTGGATCACCATCCGTGAAGAGTACAATAGGTGAGAGATTACTTGTGGCTTCCAATATGCATTGCAGTATTCAGGTATAGTCAGCTAATATTTCATACTTTGTTAAAGCTTAAGCAAGTACTCTTGTTTTAAAATTGTTGTCTACACTGACAAATAAGCTAAAGGCCATTTTGTATCAATTTGTCTTAGCTATGTTATCATGTATGACAATATCATGATATTTTGGTCAAAACTCATTACGATGTTGACCTATCATCCAAAAAATCCCAGTAAGTTCATTGGATGGATCAGTGGTGTTCTAGGACATATTAATATATTAATATATTAATATGTCCTAAAACACCACTTGGTCAGGATTAATATGTCCTAGGACGATATAGTCTATTAATTAATATGTCCTAGGACGTCATAGTCTAAGGTGGAGCTGTTTCCCTTTCTGTGACCTGTTGGTTAATAAATATAGATTAGATGCACACCTATTTGGTTGCCTATCTAGGCGTTGAAATAGTGTAAAAAAAAGGTATCGGGTGATGCAGTAAATTCAGGATTGATCACACGAGAAACAATTGGCTATACCGCATTCCTGATAGATTGCATTTCCATCAATA
>CAJVPQ010001170.1:0-19944 GCA_910591825.1 Funneliformis caledonium
GGAAAAGATAGTTATCGAAGAATGGAAATCAATTCCCAAAGAAATATATCAGAATTTAATTAATTCTATGCCTTCTAGAATTCAAGCAGTTATTTCTGCTAACGGTGGTCACACTAAATATTAAATTTATTATAAATATTCGTGACTATATATAAAATAAAATCGATAAATAAATTATGCAATATTTATTTCACCCCCCTGTAAAATGCGGTTTTAGCTTGACATACATGAGACTTCTAGCTGATTTAGAATTCATTCTTCCTACAAAGCTTTTCCGCAAAGCTAATTATATATCATCAGTTGGTAATGTTGCTAAAACAACAATAGTTAATAATCGAAAATTCTAAAATATAATTTTACATTTTTTAAAAAATATTAATTACGTTCCGTTAAAGATTTGTAATTAAAATCTTGAGAGTTTAATTATAGAATAAACAGCGAAATGTTCATTTTTCTAATTTAATCAAACGCTACCGATTCATCATTAATTGTAAACGTGCAATGACGTAATATTTTGCTTTTCAAGTCAAAAAGAAAACCTGAAACAACCTTTAATTCGTACAACATTCAATTAAAGTTATTTTCGTGCCTCTTACATTTTTTATAAACACTTTAAAATAATCTTTAAGAAATCAAAGACAGTTATTGGTTTAAACATTAAAACAATCAATTTGACAAATAATATTTTAAAGACCTTTAATCTTACAGTTATCGACAAATTTTTTTTTGAAGATTACTTATCACCAAGCCTTTTTTAGTAGCTGCCATATGCAGAAACTAATCGACTTTCTACCTTTGTAAGTTGCCTTCGTAACGAGCCATTTTAGACTTTCAAGTATTTGAGCTAACCATTACAAAATGGACAAAAAATGTCACCAAAATATAAAAAAGCCTTTTATATTTGTTTAATTCTGACTTCGTAACCGTTTAATTTACAGTAGATTATTTAAATTGAACTCGACTCGAAAATCTTAAATTTACTCGTTTGAAACGGCTATATACTTTGACATATCCACAAATCAAAAATAACTTATTCCTTATTCCAATTTTTCAAAAAAAATCTTTTTTTTTTTTTTTGCCATAATCTTGAATTTTTTTAATACCTTCAATTTTAGACATTAACTTTGAAGATGGATCAAAATTTAAGAAGTGATCAGGTAATTTTAATATATATGTGTTAACAAATGGCTTATCTAAAGTATTGAAACGTAGAAATTAAAAGCATAATGATAAAGTTATTATTTTGTTTTGTAATGATTTGTCTAATCCTTACTGATTTAGGCATCAAACTAACAATTCCTCTTAATTTTAATTCTAAGCAGGAAATAACAGATAACTTAATATACGAACCTTATATTTATAAGATATCGAATGAAGAAAGTGGAAATGAGACTCCTCAAATTGCTGATTCTCAAAATAAGACTACTAACTTTATTAATATGATGAAAATCTATTATTGACAGTAAAGAAGTCAAGCTTTTTCGTATATAAGCTTTGAAAGAATCATTCAGATGTTCGAAAGGAAATTGTACATTAATTTTTATGAATCAAAAAGAAAATTGAAAATTTTTTTGTTTTGAGTTTTGAAATAATGCAAATTTTTTTCGTTTAGAAATAATGAAAAGTTTCTTTTCCAAAGAAATTTTATTGAAATTTCTCTAAAATTAAATAAATAATCAAACAAGAAAAAATAAAAGCCTCGAATTAAATAGAAAAAAAATATTCATTTTTTGGTATATTTAGAAACTACAATCTTTTACTTTGTCTTAATAAAATAAATATGCTACTTCCAATTGCAGATTCAAATAAACAAATTATTTTTTTTTTGTGATATCATTCATGTACACATTTCTAAAAAAAAAAAAATCAGAAAACCTAATTTACTGATCTCATTCACATTATTATTGTGGATAAAAGCATTGCATTTTTATTTTCGAGATCAATTGAAATGTTGTTCTTAGTTTCTATAATATGGAGTTTCAATGTAAATAAAATATATAAAATATAAGAATGATTAATTTAAGATTTCTTCCAGTTCAATAATAGTTTCTTGCTTGTTTTAGGACACTTTCTCTCGTTCTCAAACTTTTCTTCTAAATAATAATTAGTTTTATTGCTTACTTCGGTTTCTTCTAAATCTCTAACCTTTCTTCTCGCTAATGCTTTAATTTTTGTTACCAATATAAAAAAAAAATAACAAACAGTATATTAAAAAAAAAAATTAAAAAATATAAAAAGACCGGAAAGGTGTTAAAAATAAAAAAACAATTATAAATAATTTGAAAAAATAGAGAACCGGAGGGACTCAGGTTATTTTTCTAAATTGTTCATTAATGCCTTTATTTTGAATTAACCTTCTAATTAATAGTTTAATAAATAGATGAATATAAAATTATCTAAACAGAGGGCTGACTAAAGAGAGTTTCTACTTTTTGGAAAACTTTTACAACACATAACATTCATTCGACTTTGGTAGAATCGATTCCAATTCTTATTTTCTATCGTTGAGACGAATTTTATTCTCATATCTCCTTGGCCACTTATTTTGTTGTCCTTGGGAATTGGGAATACGAAACCAGATGATCTTATGATAGTCATTATAAAATTTCGTTAAATTTTAGTTTAAATAATAAAATATATAAATGTATTTACAATTTAATAGAAGATCTAAACTCTCTCTAAATATGTAGCGTAGCGTATTTATTTTTTTAATCAAATTATAAATGGCTGGTGTAACTGTGGGAAAGTTACCAATTTTAATGTACGACTGTTATGCACGTATACGTATGAAATGTGTGCCAGCCAGGTTACGCTGATTATATTACAAAAAAAAGTGTGTGAACGTTTGTTTATTAAGGATTTTTTTTGAAAAGAAAAAAATTTCGATCATTTGTCGATCATTTACAAAAAGTAAAAATATCGCCATAATTCAGAAATGTGTTACATATGATGACATAAACCGTGTAATCGAAAAATTTGCATCCTATATAAGAATAAAAAAAATCGATTAATGAAGCTAATGCATAATATCGTTAAATTGAAGTGGAAATAATTTTTGTCAAAAAAAAAGTGGATTAATCAAAAATCGAATAAAAATCGAAAAATTCGAAAAGTTAAAAAAAAAAACCTGCGATAGTAAAGGAACCTATAAAGTAAAAAAAGTTCCAACATTAGACAAGCAAACGATAACCTGTGCCTTATTTGTTCATTTCAAATTGAAAAAATTATTTATCGTTAAATTTTTTAAACAAGCATGTAAAATAAATACAACAATAGCATAAAGCATTTGTCCAGTCTTAGTATAATGTATCAGAATTACAAATATTATCATAAAATTTGTGAACATGTAAATTTATTTTAATTTTATTTTATTTAACAATTATTTTTGTGGTCAAAAATTCAAATAAAAAGGAAGTTGCAAGACTATAATTATATCTAACGTTCAAACTTCAAACTTGACATTTATTAAATAAAACATCCAATTCTAGAAAAGATGGCGGAATAAGTGAAACGTTTACACCATGCTTACTTATCATACCCGATAATAAGTACAAAGGAAAATAGCAGATTGAGTTTGATTATAAAAATATACAAATTTACGTTAGAGGTTGGAACCGGCCAAAAATTCTTTAACCGGCTAATAACCGGTTAAAATATTAGTTGATCGGTTAATTAACCGGTTAAAATTAACTTGGCCAGTACTAAAAATTTGGCCAGAGTTAGACAATATTTTGCAATCATATAAATCTTAATTCTGGCCGGAAATTGAATTTCGGCCGGAGTTAAATTCATCTATTTTAACCGGTTAATTTACCGGTTAAAAATTACCGGTTCCAACCTCTAATTTACGTTAATGCGATCAAATTCACTTTCAAGTAAAAATGTTACTGAAATTCTAGCGAAGGCCAAATCAATGCTGCGTATTTAAACTACTGGAAGAAAATTTTTCATTTTAACAATTCTTTTTAATTTGATTATTATTTTTTTTGCAATTTTAAATTTATAGTGATTACAAATTATTCGTCGTTTGAAAAATATTTGATTTGCTTTGAGAACTTCTATTTTTTTAAAAAAAAGACATTTATACCTTTAAAAATAAGAAAATTTTTAGTAAGCATGGGTGTATGAACACGGGCTATACGATATATTAGGCCATGCAACTTCGATTTTTCGGTTCACATAACATTGAAATTTTAAAATCGACCCGGAGATTCGGAGTTTATTAATGATTTATTGTTTATTAATAAAAAAGTTTATATATAAATTTATGCCATCTGATTGGTCAATCTTTAAGAGACAAGGCCGTGCAAAGTAATTTTCAGATTCTTTGACCTGGCTGTGTCAGTTTACGAAAATTCAGGATTTATTTTTTTTATAATAAAATTGGCATATTGGCGAAAAAAAAGATTTACATTTATTTGTGTAATATAAGATTTATTTGTGTGATACAAACAATATAAAAAATTTACATATGAAAAAAAAAAAAGTTGGTGACCGTGTCAATTTTATTATGAAAATCTAAAAATTTTCTTTGCTAGTCTAATCATATGACAATCACTTTTTTATTTCAAAATCATCCTTAACACCATCAAAATGCCTATTATACATGTAAAAATAAGTTACAATTCTAAAGATTTGAAGGATTGGAAGGTTTACTGTTAAGAAAGAAACAAAATTAAAAGATTTTTTTGGAAATATATTGATTCTATATTTATCACCTAACTGGTGGGAAGCAGATTATGAAGTGAAGTTTAGCCCATCAAAAATATTAGTTGGAGAAAAAAATTTCAGCACAATGTATTGTTTAGGAAGCCAGTGTTAGCAGATGACCTTGTCATTTAGCTTAATATATGACATTTTATCATTTGGTCATATGACCGATAGTTATTTTGTCATTTGTCATAAAATTAAGTCGCATGTCATATGATTTACATGATCGTTATTTATATGACATAACCTTTAATTATCGCACGGCCCTATAGGATCATGTTGAGTTTGTTAGACCAATATTTTTTTATATGAATATTAATAGTTTATTTGCGTACAATATTGGGCATCAAAAGTATATCTTTGTACAACATTGCTATATAGTAAAAAATAGTAAAAATTTAAGAATCTATAATGTAAATTTTCAAATTAACCTGTTGTAAAACTCCACTATTTATCAAATCAAATAAATTACTAGTATTCATAGTAATTTCTAAGTTAGTATTACTGGAATCAATTTCTTGTAATGATTCACGTAGATTTTTTGAATCATCCAATTTTGATATTTAACATTGAGAAATCATAGCTAATAAAGACTGAATGCTGGTTTAAATTGCTGAATTAGAGAATCTATTGCTTTTATATCAGAAAAAAAAATTTATAAAATATAAAAATATTATAATTGAAAATGAATAAGATAAAATAGAGAGAATGGTATCTCCTTTAGTTTTAGCTCAAAATTTTTCTACAACACTTATCCAATTATTGGTAGAATATTCAGTATTCTTAACTTTCAATTTCGCAGAAGAAATTAACACTTTTTTCTAAATTATCATTTGAAATCTCATTTCGAAAATCATTTTAAATAATATTACAAAATTTTATTATTATGTAATATTGTAACTTAAACTTACTAAAATTTTTTGTAAATTCTGTTATTAATGATTAATAATAAAGAATAAATTTTATTTAAGTTTAAATAAAAATGTTTATAATTAAATAAACTTTATTTAAAGCATGATCTGTATTAGCCGTAGTATTTACATTAGTTAATGTCACTTAATGATGTTTAATCAATATAAATACAACACTGTACAATACCATAAATTATATGATATAATCTTAAGTTTTATTGCAAAATTGCAATTTTGCAATAAATTTAATATTCTGAACGTCAGAGGCATCAAAATATTGTAAATTGCAATAGATTTAACGTTCTAAATATCAGAGACATCAAAATATTGTAATTTTGTAATAATTCAACATTCTGAACATCAGAAGGTTAAAATATTGCAAATTGTAATAAATTTAATGTTTTAGAAGTCAGAGACATCAAAATATTGCAAATTGCAATAAATTTAATATTTCAGAAGTCAGAGGCATCAAAATATTACAATTTTGCATTTTGAATATCAGAGAAGTCAAAATATTGCAACCCTTTTCTTAGGCTTTTTTATCATTAGTTATTTATTTTTTTATTTTTTTTAATTTTATTTATTATTTTATTATTATTTATTATTATTTTTATTTAAAACAAATAAAATTGAAATTATATATATTCTTTTTGATTAGTTAAAATTATACAAGGTCATAAATGTTTATAAATAATAAATTACAAATCATATAAGTTATATAGGTTATATGATGTTATTTACTAACACTGTGAGAAGCTACATGTCAATATGGATTTTATGTACATTTTTACCTTATAACACAGAAAATAATAGAATCTTACAGAATTTCTATAAATATTAATGTTTTGATATTTTAAAGGCTAGTTTAAATGATATATTTGTTTTATAATTTAATGGTTTTCTAAAAAATGCATTATAAAAGTTACAAATAGATTAATTTAATTAAATTAAAATAATGGTTGTAGTTAGAAAAAAAAGAATGTTGCACAAAATGTTAGAAAAAAATTTGTAACTAATTTAGTAATACATTATAGTATGTTGATAGTCATTCTATAGAAATTTTAGAATAAATGTTTAAGATACCTGCAAATTTTTTAGATTATTTTCTGAGAATTATAAAAACTCAAGGCTAAAGTTTCATTCTGAAGATTTAACTCAATATAACACTTTATCATCTAATATTAATTTGATATTATATAATATAGTATAATATCATAATTTTAATCTATTATATTATAGTTTTGATTAATAATTAAAATTTATTAAATTAAATATTATATAATATATACTATTAAATATAATATAATATTATGATTTGATTATATTACATTTTGACATAGTTAAATATTACTTTTTAAATAACAAGTAATAATAAACAAATCATAATTTTTAAATATAATATAATATTTAAATATCATTATTTCTGATTTTTATTTTTTACAATATTTGAATATTACTCTGATTTTTTTATTGATATTAATAATTTAAGTATTAAAAATATATTAATATAAGAAGAATTATTTATTATTATTACATTTATTTATTATTTATTATCTGATTTAATTATTAAATAAAAAAAGATATATTATTAATCATAATTATAATTAAACAAATTGAAAATTTATTAATTACTTTTACTACAATGATGGTTTGGATTTGCAAATATATTTTTAAAATATATCTCTATTCTAAACTAACCAAATGATTGAATTAAACTTTAAATAATATTAAAAAAAAATCTAAAAAAAAATTATTAGCTTATATTTATAGAATTATTAATGAAAATAAAATGTATTATTAATTTATATAATAATTATTTTTTATATTATAATAAAAACAGTAAACACAATCTGCTAATATTTTATATTAATATTTTTTTATACAAAATAGTCTAATTAAAGATAGATATTATGATTAAAAATTAGTATAATAAATTTGTAACTTGTGATGTATCTAATTATAAAAAAATAAAAAAAGCAAACACGTTCTATGAAAATATTTATATAAAGTTCTACATATATTATGCAATTATCCAAAATCATTTTATAATTCTAATATTATCCTACGACTAAGTGTTGACCAATTAAAGATAAACCATTAGAAAAGTTAAATATAAAGACAAAAATAAATAAAATAGAACAAACCTGATTGTTCCATGGAAAATTTTCTATATAGTTTGTACGTTTATTATTCCGCGATCAAGTGCGTTGTCCAGTTGGGCTGCATTCATTTCACTGACAAACGTTTTACCGACCGTTATTTCACCGACAAATTTTTCACAGACAGAATCATTTCGCCGACAACCATTTTACCGACGGTCATTTTCCGACAATTCAAAAAAAAAATTATTTTTAAGACCAATAAATGCTATATTTTTATTCAAATATTTTAATTGCCCATAAGCATATTAATTAAATAATATGAAACATTGATAAAATATGTAAAATGACTAGACTTTACTAAAAGCTGCTTAAATAAAAGATAGTGAGCAACAATACATAATAAATAAATAATACATGATCGCTGGTATTGAAGTTCATTTTTTTTTATTATAATCAAAATTTTTCCTTTTTAAAATGTGAAGTTTTATTTTTTATTTTACTTTTCTATTAATGATTAATTTATAATATAAAATTTTATAAAAAAACAGTCAGCAAAATGATCGTGTCGATGAAATGATACTGGTGGTGAAACGTTGTAATGAAACTGAAACCGTCCAGTTATAGTTAAATACGTTAGACTAAACAAATCTGTCGTACCTTGCATAATGTTTCGGAGTAAGTAATTATTTTTTTTACCTTTAATATTTTGGAACAAACCTTGTTGATACGAAACATTATTTAAGACTTTAGGCCTATTTTCCATAAAGAACACCATTCAATAACTTTAGACGAATTTTTATTACTTCTAAATATCTCTTTCATTTAGCTCATATTAAAGACGGAAATAAAACACACACACATATATATATCAAAAATGGTTATTTATTTCTACAGATAAATTATTCATACTTTTGAGTAAATACGGGTTGAAAATTTTAAAGAAACAATATATTTTATTAATAAGTGCGTTGCTACAACTACCCAAACAACTGATTATATTTTTGACTGGCTTAAAGAGAATCAAAAAATGTTTATTTACTTGGAATTTTTTATTATTACAATAT
Organism: Funneliformis caledonium; assembly: GCA_910591825.1. Lineage (NCBI taxonomy): Eukaryota > Fungi > Glomeromycota > Glomeromycetes > Glomerales > Glomeraceae > Funneliformis > Funneliformis caledonium. Next base: position 8,788 of record CAJVPQ010001170.1, read on the forward strand.
ACACGATTTTGAAGTAAACAATTGTGAAGGATTTAAATGTTTTGAAAAAAAAAGCAGATAATTATCCTATAGCACAATTATATTTAGGTAGATGCTATTACCCTTTCTTAACAACTATCAGCACTTGCGAAAGGTAGAACACAATCGTCTGCTTCACATGTACACTCACCTATCACCGGCAGGTCCTTTTTTAAAAATTTTAAATCGCATTATCTCATCATCCAGTAATTATAAAGGATGAAAATACATCTTATTAGATTTGTCATAACCATGCGCATCTAAAGGTGGTAAATTCATATTTCTAGGATCAATAGATAAATTTATATTCACAAAAGTCTTTAAAATGAAATGTGTAAATAACTTTTCATCTATTTGCACTAAAGGGATAAAAAAAAAAAAAAAATACCACTGTTAGATGCGTCTCATTATGACGAATTGACCAATAGATGACGAGAAACTCCCGCTACTAAATATTTGAAATAGTTATCGGCAAATTAAAATTTGCCGTGTTACTTTTTTTGAGAGTTATCACTGTAGATCTGACCAAATTTGGCAATATTTTATTTCAGGCTTAGCTAGAAACTCGCATTATAAGAAAAACAACTTCACAAGGGTAATCCTGTCATGAAGCTAGTGATATTTCTAAAATTTTAAATATACCAAGAAGCACTTGCCAGGATGTCATTAAAAAATTTTGTGAAGGCTTGCAGATGTTCCTCCTCGTTCAGGAAGACCACCACTTTTGAATGAACGTGAAAGTAAAAAAAAATAGAAAAGTTTCTCTTAAGAAATTACCGAAAGTTTCAACCAACTTGGCCTTACCCAAATTAGTGCCAGTACTTCTAGGCGTGTGTTACACAAATTTGATTTTTTTGGCTGGGTTGGAAAAATAAAACCCTTTGTTTCAGAAAAAAATAGAAAAAAGCGTTTAAAATGGTGTCAAGAGCGTAAATTCTGGGATGAAGAATGGAATAATGTAATTTGGAGTGATGAATCCCGGTTTCTTTTGTTTGAAAATGATGGACAACAAATGGTATGGAGAAGACCTCATGAAAAATACGATGTAGACTGCTTGGTTCCTACAGTAAAGTCGGGTAATAATGAGATAATATTTGGGGCTGTTTTGTTAAAAATATACTTGGTCCTTTAATAGTATTAGATGGAAAATTACAGGAGAAGTATATAAAAATTTATTAGAAACTCATTTATTACCTTTTATAGAAAGCTTAGATGAAGACATTTCCTTTACTTTTCAAGATGATAATGCCCAGCAAACTTAGTACTGTAATGGAAAGAGGAAAATTTAATATCTCCTATTCCATGGCCTGCTCAAATCCCGGATCTTAACCCAATTGAGCATTTATGGGATCATCTTGGAAGGAAAGTGCATGAGCATTAATCCCGACTAAAATATAAAGGGGAGCTTATTGCAGTTTTGACAGAAGAGTGGTTGAAAATTATTTAAAAAAATTGGTAAATAGTATGCCAAGTAGAGTTGAAACTATAATTAAGAGTAAAGGAAATCCTACAATGTATTAATACAAGATTCAGAAAGATCATAACTTTAGAATTCTGGTAGTATAAATTTTTTTAAAAAATATAAATAAAAAAAATGCCGATTTTCGCAACTGCCGGTGACTTTTGGTAGGTGAGTGTACCTGATGAAGATCATACTATCATGAAAAAAAGAAAGTTCACAAATACAAAAAAAGTGACGATAGTTAAGAAATATTATAAAATTGCACTTTCAATAAATAAATTAATAATTAGTTTTTAAACTATATTAAATAATGTTATCTAATAGTAATTTGTAACTATTGTACTAGCAAAAATCATCAAATAGTAATTACCGATAAAGAATTTTATTAGGTTTTGAGAATGAAAAATTATAGACCAAATTTAATTCGGACATTGAGTATTTTTAACGTTAATGATATACAATCTCAGAGTCCAACGCTAATTTTTTTTTAAAAAAAATAAATATATAAAAAATAATCATGCAGAATTTCAAACACCTGGTGCAGTCACTTTTCTATAACCATGGAAATAAAAAATAAATAAATATTGCAACAGTATATTTTTAATTAATATATTATTTGTTGCTTAAAAATTTGTTTTTAATTTTATTATTTAAATATCATTTTGTTGTTTAGTAAATTTCATTAAAAATTCATTTTTTGATTTGTGGGAAAATGTTTGTTGCATTAATTATAATCGCAGGTGAATAAAGTGTGGTCAAATTTTGTACATCAACGCCATTTAGTATTTTCTTTATGATGATTCGAAAAACTAGCATGTATTGATAATTTGAAATTATTATGAAGATAGAAGGTTAATTAAGAATCTAAACTAGATATTTTCATTTTAAAAGTTGGTGTTTCTTCCAAATGCAGTAAGATGTTATACAATAAGATGAATACAACATGCTTTTTTTTCATCAACTGCTATTTTTTTTTTGTTTTATCACATTTACAAATTTTTTTTTTTGATAAATTTCGTGTACAAATATAAATTACTAAAAAATTTGAGCTAAAATTACGAAGACTCGTAGATATAAAAATTAGTTGCAAATTTATTTCATATTCCTAAACATATATTCTACATTGAAACCTCCAAACCGATAAATCTCTTTTAGAAATTTTCGCATATTAGTATTATAACATTAAAATATTAAGTTGTGGTCTTAATAATCTCTAAATCATGCGATAATGCTGTAGTCAATCAGCACAATTGACGGAAATAGTTCTACCTAACGCTCATAGCAAAATATCGGTTCATAAAAATGCATATGGAATTTTTGTATTGCGATTATAATCTTATCTTGTACTTTTATTACTTTATCACTTCGGTCATTATTTTTTATCAACTTTCATAAAACATATTGAAAAAAGAAAAGTATGGAAGGATCGGTCCGGTCAGGTCCAAAAAAAACCACACTTTGGACGGGATCGATCCTTTTTTTTATTCTGAACTGATTCATAAGTCCACTCCTTGAACCAGTTCGGTATGACTCAAAACACAAATTAATAAATCATCGTTTAGTTTATTGGTTTTATTGTCTAAATCAAAGCGAAGACTATTCTATTTTTACAATGTGTATAAAAATTATAATCAATCGAATGTTTCCTTACCTGCGTGCGTGACGTGTAATCATGTTTTAACTAGCTGACTAATGAGCTATACTTTTATCACGACAAAATTGATTAGTATATGTTTTTTGAAATTTGAGTAGAAGAATATTTTTCGTATTAGTTATTCGTTTGTCTTATTATACAAGTTTATTTATGATATGCACTCTTAGATACGTACACTTTAAAAGTTAATACAAGAGATATAATTATTCAACGATAAATTGTAATATTTGAGCATATCTTTATTAGCAAAATATAGAAAATTTACGTAGCGCTTTGGATTATGAAGGAACGGAATTATCATGTTATTTTTATATAAATACAAATTTAATTAATCAAATCTATTCATAATTTCAAAAAATCTATTTAATAATACGATATTTTAAGAAATGAAAGTGTTGGAAATGACAAAAGTAAAATAAATATCAGAGCGAGTTTAAAAAGGCGCAGTTATAGTTTAAGTGGTATGAAATTAATACGAGCTAAAATAATTGTGATCATGTCTACACTCATACTTACAATTATTATGATTTTTAACTGTTTCTTTTTTTTACTACTCTATTATAATAAAAAAAAATTAACATTCCTTTTCTCTATAAAATATATATAAAAAGTTAAGTAATTTTATTTTAAAATTTGTCTCTAAGCTTCAAAATAGAATAATTATACAGGTAATCATAAAGGAAGGAGTTCCTTTTCTATTTGCTTTCTGCCGCTTTAAAAGAATAAAAAAGAAAAAAAAAAGTGAATGTTTCTAACATTTTATTCTATTTGAATGATTTTTTTTTTTTCAGTTTGGATCATTTCGGTCTGAAGTTTAAAAAAAAAAAACCTGAAAAATATATGAAAACGAAACTGACGCAGCATGCGGTCGAAAACCTGCATAAAAATAAATTAAAAAAAAATAAAAAATAAAAAATGAACTTATTTATTAGCCGAAAAACTGAATAAAAATAAAATCGGAATTAAAAAAAGAAAAAAATTAAAAAAAAATTAAAATATAAAAAATGAATATAGAAAGTAAAAAAAAAAATCGAAAAAAAAAGAAAACCTACATTAAAAGCAGCCTGTATATGATCAAAAAGCCTAAAGAAAAAAAAAGAAAAGAAAAGAAAATAACCCATAAAAGAAAAGAAAAAAAATAATATTGTAATTTAATGCTACAAAAATTTAATTAATTTAATAAATGCCACGAAACTATATTATAATTCAACCAAAAGTTAAAAGTCTGTAATATAAAATGTTAAAGTTAACTGTATTTACGAAATTGTAAAAAAAAAAAAAAAAATTGGCATATTGTGATTGGTTAAAATAGTTTTTTATAAGTTGTCTGAAGTTAGAATTCCAATTTCAGTTAATTGAACTTGGAATCTCAATTTCAGACACTCGAAGATTATCTGAATTCCAACTTCAGACGAAAATCAATTTCAGTCACAACATTAAAATCAGTTTGTTGTGATATTTATCTTTGTAAGAAATAATGCCATTATACTTTAAAATGTCATCATATGATTCTGTTTCATCTTTATCTTTTGTAAGTAAGGAAGAATTTTCCTCAAGTTATAACCAAGATAAAACTTTTTGATTTATAAATAATGACACCTTTTCATTATTTAAAAATTATTATCCATTCCTACATTTTCTTATCTAATATGTTTATGATGTGATAGAATAATTTGTTTCAGAATGTTATCATAAGTAGTAAAACCTGGTTGTCTACAATATCATTACTTGATATAGGGTCAAATTAGAATTATTTAATAAGTTCGTTAAAAATGTAAAAATAAAATCTTATATATCGATTGATTCGAATTTTAATATCAGTGTAGCTTCAATGCTGTGTAGAGGAATAAATGAAATATGCATATAAAGTATCTATTTATACATAAAATTATTAAAAGAAACTTGCAAATCTGAAAAACAAATCTTCCAAACAAAGAAAATAAGCAGAAAGTTATTTTTATTCTTTACTTATTTTAAGATTTGGATAATATTAGGATTTCTATAAAAAGGTATTCATTCAGAAAGGAATGCTTTATCAAGGAGAATGAGTAGATGAAGAAATTCTTTATAGGCAAAATTTATAAATTTACCTATACATAAGTACCAATAATATAGAATTCACAATAATTTTTTTTTGCATCTAAGAAATAATTTGAATGTGATATTGCACAATACTTAAGTTTTTGTTAATATCTAATTAGAACTTTCAAGAAAAGACAGCTAGGGAGACAATGTTATATACTCAATTCTTCTTCAATTCTGCTGTGATTCTATGAACTTTAAAATAAAGCATGTAATATTAAAAATTTTTGACAGGTTATCAGCATATAATTAGTGTTATATGATAACATTTTTCATAATTTAGTTTTTGGTTAATAATTTGTCCATTAAGACCTTCTGTTTAATTGGTTTTTTCTTATTCATTTATTTTAAATCAATATAATTTTGAGCAGACTCATTTATGCTAGTCTGAACCAGTTCCAGTTCAATTTTTAAATTAGTAAAATTGTTTATAATTCAGATAAATACAGATTATACTGAATTTAAAATCAGTTTTATCATAACTATATATCTATCTCTATCAGCTATAAAGCTTTTAATATATTATTATTATTATTTTGTTCTTTAAACTTCTTTTTTTATTTTATTTTTTGTACGATTTCTTTATATTAGATCATTGTGGGCTGCAGCAATTGTCATTTTTTTAGTTCAATAATATTCTGATTTATAATAGATAAGCTTTAACTTCTTTCGCAATAGCTTTTTTAACTTGATATTATTAATAATTACTAAATATCATTATAATTATCCACTTGAATTTTTTATGTTATAATGTAAAGCTAATAACTTGACCAATTTATACAGATAACTTCGTAATATAGTAATTGAATGATTTTTTTCAGATTTTATACCATTTATATTCACTTTTAAAAGTTTCAGACAGAGGTAATACCTGACTAGAAATATGATAATTTTTTTGAAAAAAGATAGTGCTTTAATTTATTTATATATTATTTTTAAAAAAACTTTTAAGATTCATAATGCATGTTTAAGATTCTTTCAAATCTAGGTAGGATTAGTCTAGTCTAGTTTAAAAAGATCAGTCTTTCATTTTTTTTTAGACTGGGCTAGTTAATAAGTTAGTCTAAGGACTGGTTTTAAGACCAGTATTGTACCATTCAGTTCTATCAGACCATTCCAGTTTAAGATTCATTTTCTTCTTGAATCAGAAAAATTATAAGAACAGTCTAAGAATCAATTTAGAAATAACATTCAATTTAATAAAATAATTGTATAAATTTAATAAAAATATAATAATAATAATAATTACATAACTGCTTCTTTTTAATCTCTCATTATTTCTTCATTTCTGAAATTTTAATTTTGAACATTATTGTTACAGTAAAATTTAGGACAGAACTAAGAACTAACTTATGGATCAGTCTGTTACATAAGAGGATGAAAACCTGACCAACTCTAATTTTGTAATATTATATAAATAAAAACAATTTATTTAGTATTTTATAAAATTAAACCTTAATTTATGCTATAAATAATAATGACCAGTCCAGACTGATCTACAGAATATGGATATTAGTAAAGCAAAGTTGCAAAGGTTTATTTATAATAAATTGTGCAATATGTAATAATAAAGATTCTAAATTTTAAAAGTTGTAATAAATTAAATTAACAGAATGGAAAGCAAAGCAGAAATCAAATAAAAAAATATTTATAATTTATTAAAAACTAAACTGGTTTGAATTTAATTTCCAAAAATACCTCCAATTGATCTGCAGTTAAAATAGCAATTATTCTAATATATTTGGTAAAATGATTATGATCGATTTGTTTTTTATTTTCTATTAAAGTATTGGAGTGGTAAATATAATAAATTTATGACAAAAATAAGAAGCTCTTATGCAGAATGCAATTGAAAATATCCTAAAAAAGATTATAGAATTTATTTTATCAAGTAGCTAAAAATAAAAATACTGCAAATTGATGATGTAATATATGAAGTATAATATCCTACAAAAATAGCTGAATAGCTAGCAATTATTTTTTTATGAGGAGCATCATATATACCATTACATTCTTTTATTATTATACAATATACATCTAACCAAAATACTCATAATTGTTCGTATTTATTAGACAACTAGAGATACAATTAGTTTGGGTCTTCAAATACTTAATTCATTACATAAAATTTCAATAATTTAAAGACTTTATATTTTAAAAATAAAATTTCAAAAATGTTTTATTTTAAATGATGATCAATAAAATGATCATTACTATGCCAAAAAACGTGTCTCATAATTTTATATTCATAAGCGATGATAATTGTTTTTAAAGAAAATTTAAAAATAACCAAAAAAATAACTTGTATCTAATTAGAACAAAAAATTTTTACAATTCAAATTATTACTATTATTTACTTTAATTATTTACATGATTTCTAAGTACTATACCTCACATACTTTTACATGTACTATTATAAGATCTATGTAACTATAGAATATGTATTATTATTATATGTTATCATTATACATGATTGAAATAAATTATTTTTTAAAAAAAAACTTATTTTTTATTATAAATTTTAACAATTTCTAATAGTAATTATAAAGATAAGAATGTAATAAAAAAACTAAGAAACGTTTTCACTAAAAAGGAATAAAAGTTATTAAGTTTTGTATGATTAAAATGAGTTGATTTGACAGTTGGATGATATCTAAAATATTTTTTTCATGAATTAATATTAGAATGCTAAAAAAGCTTTATTGTTAGACAGTATCAAGTGATGAAGTTAAATTCAGTAGCAAATATAATTAATCAACAAATATAATAAACTATTAATTACACTTAAAATTGTATAATATTAGAAAGATTAAATGGTAATAAAATATTTATAAATTGTCTAAATATTAGATTTTGCTATAAACCATGTTATTAATTTCAAAATTTTCTTAAAAATAAGTACATTTTAATAGATTCAGATACTCCTACATTAAAGAATTAAATGGTAATAAACTTTTTTTAAAAAAAAATTTAATGATGGTAATACTTAGATTGTAAACCATTTAATTTTTATTATATTTAATTTATACAATTAAATTTAATTAAACTTATTCAAAAATATTTAAAATTTATATAGTATTTACAAAAATATAAGCTTAAAAATTTTTTTTTGAAATATCAGAAATTGTATCATTATGAAGAAGATAATTTTATCACATAGGATACTAAAAGGTGGAATTCTAAAAATAGAGGTTGGAACCGACCAAAAAATCTTTAACCGGTTAATATATTCGTTAACCGGTTCCAACCTCTATTCTAAAAATGAATCACTTTTGACCAAATAACGCTAAGAAAATTTATCTCCTATTTTATCAAATTGATCTCGTTTTTCGCTATTAGCCAGTTTTTTCAACGATCGAAAATATCTTTTATCAATATAGTTATATTATTTTGACTTTTGAGGAGTTTATCATGGTTTCGAGTTTAGAAGGTTTTGCCAAGAAGATTTTTTAAAAATAAAACTTCAAAAACTTATTAAATGATGATCGACAAATAATTATTTTTAAATAAAATTTGAAAGCAACCAAAAAAATTGTTTTTATCTAATTAGAACAAAATTTTTTTTCCGATTCAAATTATCACTATAGTTATTTTTATTAGTTACCAACTAGATTAGGTTGGTGTGCGGCGACTTGTCGCCGCTAGTTATGGTTATTATACTACTTTAGTTGTAATTTATCCTTTATTAAGTTATCGACGTGACGAGCCGAAGGGTCCATCCGAAGTGCCGCGCTCGCATTCATCCGAAAGGGCGAAATCGGCCCTAACCTATAAAATCGAAAAAAATATTAATTAACAACAATAAAATATACAATATAACATACCTGACTGCGCCTTTGCAATAAGCCAATTCTACTGATCTAACCTATAAAATCAAAAATCGAAAAAAAATAAACAAAATTATTAACTTATTATTAATTAAATCAATAATCAACAATAGGAATAGACAATACATAATATTAGAAAAAAAAAAATTTCATTATGCACCTGACTGTAGCCGTCGTGGAAGATCCAAATTTTTTTTTTTTTTGTTTAAAAAAAAAATAATATTTAAACAACCTTTATTCCTTGAGGTAGATTCCTCTCCCTACCTTTACCTTATCCTCTATCTCTTAGTGTTAGTGTCAGTGTTAGTGTCAGTGTTAGTGTCAGTGTTGTGTTAGTGTTAGTATTAGGTATATAAAAATGGGCCGGTCGTTGGAGTTACATGAATCGTCTAAAAAAAACAATTTTTTTTTACCGTAACACAGATCCTCCTTTAAATACTATAATTATTTCTAGTGCTGTGCCTCACATCAACATACCTTGACAATATGTATTACCATTACATTCTTTTATCGTTATACAAGTAATTTCATTAAAATAATTTTTCTTTTTTTTTTAAAAAAAAAACTTATTTTTTATTATAAATTATAAAAATGTCTAATAATAATTATAAAGGTAATGGTGTAATAAAGAAACTAAAAAAATATTTTCACCAAACAAGTAAAAGGAAGGTTTGATAACATTCTAATCTTTTTTTTTCATGAATTTATATTAGAGCCAGTTTCGGATGTTAAAAAAGCTTCCTCATTAGAAAGTAATATATACCGTTAATTATTTGTTTGAAATTCAAAAATAGAAACAGTTTAGGTAATACAACTAATATTAATTTAAAATTTTCTCAAAATAAATATTATAATATAATCAGATTCAGATACTCCTACATTAGAAGAATTAAATTTATTATCTATTATTTATTTATATAAGTATTTTATAATTAATATTTTTTTAAAATAAAAAAATTTAATAATAATAATATTTAGATTGTAAACCATTTAACTTTATTATATTTTAATTTAAATTTAATTAAACTATATATAAAAATATTTAATAATCAATAATATTATAGGAAGTAAGTTATTTATTTTTACATTATAATTTAAACTTAATTTATTATTAAAAATTTTGAATACTAATTAATAATCTTTTAGTTGGCAAATTATTTATATTTAAAATTTTTACTTTATTATAATTTATAAATAAAATTTTATTAAAAATAAAATATTAATAATTTAGATGGTAAATTATTTTATAAATTATTTTTTTAAATTTGTTATAATTTATATAAAAAATATTAATATTCTTTATAATATTATAGAAAGTAAGATTTTAATTAATAATTATATTTTTTATTACAATTTAAAGTCAACTAAATTTTTTATAATAATTTAGATTGTAAGTTATTTTTATTGATTATTAGTATTTAATTACACTTGTTACTGTAATTTAAAGTCAACTAAATTTTTTATTTAAAAAAATAAATTATAATATAATAGATGGTAAGTTATTTTTATTGATTATCAGTATTTAATTACAAGTTTTTAATTACACTTGTTACTGTAATTTAAAGTCAATTAAATTTTGTATTTTAAAAAAATTTTTTATTAGATTGTAAGTTATTTTATTGATTATCAGTATTTAATTATATTTGTTACTATAATTTAAAGTCAACTAAATTTTTTATTTAAAAAAATAAATTTTATTAGTTGGTAAGTTATGTTTAATTTTATTAATATATAATTTAAGTATAATTAATTTAATAATATAAAATATTATTATTATATTTAATAATTTATCTATTAAGTAAGTATTAAGTTTTATATTTTAAGATAATAATTAAATAATAATTATAATATTAATATTATAAAATAATTATTAGAAAAAAAGGGAATTGCTTAAATTGTAATAAAAATAATACTGGATACAATTGGTGTAAAAAATGCTATTCTAATTTTTTTCAACAAAGTTTTTTTAATTGGACTAATAAAAATAAATTAATTGATAAATTTATTCAAAATATTCAAATAAATGTTCAAAAACAATGGACTAGTAAAAATAAATTTATTGATGAATTTATTCAAAATATTCAAATAAATGCTCAAAATAAAAAGCAATTATT